>JANTPZ010092056.1:0-22728 GCA_025593235.1 Vachellia pachyceras
TTAACGCAACAATCAATCTTCTTCGAAGTAAGACCCAGCCTGGCCACAATCTTCTTTACTTTTCCATAATCAGGAGGTATTACATTGTCAGGATGGCTTGTCATCTTCATAAGTTCAGCATTTCATTAAATGTTTTATGAGACATATTGCTATTCGATTTTAGTTGTAACATTCTAATAGCAATTGATAACTCAGAAGCATCTGTACATCCTGGCCATAATGGTTGTTGTGCAGCACGTACCAACTCATAAAACTTAGCAGCATTCATATTTGGAGGCTCCTCTATTGTATGTTGAAATTGTTGACCAAATTCAACACCAACAGCGTCATATACCATCTGTTCAGATTGTTGGAAAGGCCCCAATGCAGGTTGTTGGATATCAACACCAACATGTCTGATACTATTTGAAGCAACTAAACGAATATCTATACTTGGGTTTATTGGAGGCGCTACTTCCCCGTGTGCAGTCCAATACCAATAATGTGGGATGAACCCTTTTCGATATAAATGGACATTCATCAAATTAGGAGTATGATATTTCTCATTTTGACATCTTATACAAGGGCATCGAATGACTCCTTCACTCAAATATATTGGTTGTTCACAAACAAACTTCATAAACTCTTCCATGCCAATTATAAACTCATCCGTGTGCCCATTCCTTTTAGGATGAAGCCTATTATACATCCACCTTCTATATGGTGGGATGTCCATTTTCCACACCTATCATTAAACAAACCACTCTTATTATCAAAGCCACAATTAACCATCAACCAAAGAAAGCTTTTGTTTTTTGCTTTTGTTTCCACCTTTGTTTCACACCGATTCATGTTTTCTAATATTGAACTTTTATCTCCCAACTAGATTCTTTTTTACTAAATCTTAGTCTAGGCTTTTTTTCTTCCTAACACACACCCTTGAAAGTAGAAATCCATTAAAACATGAACTTGAAAGACTCACAAGACAGTGACAAATAATATCATTTTCCTCTTGTTGAAAAAGTGTTTGTTTCTGAAAGAGTCACAAGACGGTGACTTGTTTGTAAAGTAAACATATCATGCAACTTAAGTCATTTCACCACAGAGCGTGTAAATCAACTTACTGATATCCCCAAAAATTCTAAAAGGTTGGTGGTTGAAGCTTTCTTTGGTTATAATTTGTAATTTGTGATTGTGATCTTCACCCTTCAATACAATGAAGGAGCTTTATCAGAACTGAAAAAAAAGAAAACAAAATATGGTTTTAATTGAAAACCTAAAGACAATAATACTAAGTAATTGAATTTAAACAAAGAGCATAAGTGAGGGAGAAAAGGAAAGGGTAAAAAATCTACAGGCCAAAGAAAATTATCTCTCTTGTATATTTTCAAAACTTGTGGATCAGTGGATCACAAAGCATTAAGACGAGGTGGATAAGTTTTCTTCTTGAATCAATTGTGGCTGAAGATGGCATGCATTAATCTAAGTTCTTGCATAGCTTCATAGTTCCACAGTTAAGGGTTAGATCACATGCTCTGTAAATTATGGGTAAAAGAAAACAATATAACCTTAAACAGTGATGAAAGCATGTTCAAAGGTTGCTCCTTGTCCTGTTTTTTGTTTTTCAATGGTTGATATACCTTAAATTCATCATTCCCACGATCACAGCCTCTATTTGTTTCTTGGTTGTGAATAAATAACTTAGGAGTAGTGTCACATGCAAATGTGTATGGATACAAGAGGAAACATATGTTTTCTTACAACAGCAGTAACAATTACCCCACACCCACGATATACTTATTACTCCTCATTTTTTACAGGTATCAACATTTATTTAAACAAACAAAAATAACTACCAATCACATACATCATCAACAAATGTATTTAATATCCTCTAACCAGATTAATTTCTATTATAAGTCCCACGTAAGAAGTCTCATATAAAAAAATGACAAGGTAATTTAAAAGTTATGGGGTTCTCCCACCTACGTACTGAAATGCTCCTTTCAGTTATAAATATGAGATTATACTATTAGATGTGTTTATTTTGATTTGATTCTACTTAAATGTAAGACCTCACTAATTTTCACAATCCAACAAATTAGCTATACATATTTAAGACAGGAGCGAGGGAGAGCATTTTAATTTCACCTCTGCGATCACACCCATATGGTTTTTCACCTGCTAGATGATAGACCCAGAATTGAATCTTGTTCCTAATCCAAGTGGAATCACCTAAGACAACTGAAACAGTCAATCCTTACATTTGATTTCACACTAAGCTCAAATGGCTCTATAATCCAATTTATTAGTCAAAATCCATATTTTTCATTCCCAAATTTTAAGGTCCCTTTCCGCATTTAAAATTGTAACATGGCTTGCAAATTTTTCGAAAAATATTCTATCACACATTTACAATACTGTTTGTTATATGCACGCATCAATTCTTATTTCATAGAATGGGAAAGATAATATATGCGGAAATCAACCATACCATCACAAGAATATTCAACCCAATTTTTTAAATATATATCAATAACATATTTATACATAGCATTGTTTATTACAAGTTAGTTCGATGTCTGATAATATATGTTCATTACAATTTTGGGAATATTCTTCGACCTTCCCCCCTTATTACCTAATTTAAAAATGATGATAAATTTTTATGAACTAAAATTACACATATAAGAGAAATGATCACCAAAGAACCAGAGATGAATTTTCGCCATCCCCCTCTAAATTGAAGTTAATAAAATTGAATGACAATGTTTATTTAGATAGAGATTATGATTAGAAAAATGATGCAAGATAACTCAAGATTATTATTTAATAGAAGAGTGACAGATCTGGGAAAGAACTGATTCTCGAGTACTAATGTATATGCAATTTAGGAGTATAGAAGAAGAATCAGTATAGAGACAGATTTCAGGATTAAAACTTTAAAGGGTCTTTAAAAGGATCAGAAAGCAGATGATTTTCCACTATTATAAAGATTATCTATTATCATCAAAATGTTAATTAATAATCAATCTGTAAAAAAAATAAGTTCACCTAAAGGGATAAGCTAATTAGGATATCCCAAGCATAGTTAGCTACCAAGCGAAGTCTGATCGACCTAGAATCATATGATAATTAAAAACAAGCAGCTTTAGAAAAAAAAAAGACAATCTTTTTTGCAGTGAAGAGGGTTAACTTACAAAACATTGGATAAGATCCACCATTTTATTCTCTCTTTCAGTGAAAAAGAGGGGGAGAGAAAGGAAGAAGATATGGATCTCACCTGGAAAAAAGGAAAGAGATTGCAAGAGACTTGAGAGAGGGGGGAGATCAGAATTTGTAGAGTTGGTGGAAAATTCCCAAGAGATCGCACAGTAATTTCGCACAACCCAAAACAGGAAGAACAACACAGTAAAAGCGACAACAGCCTCTAACCTGACAAATGGAAGAGAAGCTGACGATGCACAGAAGAATCGAAGCTGACGACAATAGCCTTTAACAGCACAGAAGAATCGAAGCTGACGATGCAACCCAGCGCTCTCCGAGATTCCGTTCAGTCTTCGTTGACGATGCAATGCGAGACAAAGCTGCAGAGAGCTGTGGGGGAAAGTGCGAAAGGAAGTAAAGGCGGAAACTGAAAGTTATTAGGGTTTTAAATTTTCAAAAACAAAAAATTTCATGCGGATTAGGAATCTGCAAGAATATTTCCTGCGGATTACATAATCCGCAGGTAATAATTCCTGCGGATTATGTAATCCGCAGGAAACCTCTTATGTATTTTTAAAAAAATATTTGTTAACAATAATATATAGTTTTTAAAATTTTTTGTTGTATTTGTTATATGTTGTATTTAATATCAGTTGTATTTGTTAAAATCAGTTATACTTGTTTTAATATGAGTTGCATTTTTTAAAAAAAATTATACAATTTAATATAAGTTGTTTTTGTTAAAAAGATGTATATAAATGGGTAATTATTATATATCACTTTAAAAATTTTAAATACTAATATGTCAACATATATATAATTACAATCTACTATTCTACATCAGCTGTGCGATTAAAGTGTTAAGATCAATTTATAAAAAAAATATGAGAATTTCACCTTGTTCGGTTTATTGGTTGAATATTTGGAACCCTTGCCTATCAACCCCAGCTTAAGATGAGACTTCTCAAGCCTGTCGAATTCGCATTTTATCACAATTTAATTTGTGAAAACTCCAATTTCATCTCGTATATTATACAAACCATCGATGGAGATCCCGAACCAAATCCAAGCACAAACCAGTTCATTCCTATTATTATTTCCACATACAGTACCTACATGTTTGTGAACGCCCCCCAGCTTCGTCATTATATTGATTGTTGGACTCGACCTACATATTTCATCACTTGACCTACTTCATAGTTCTTCCTCGTCGACAATAGCCTGGTCTCCACTAAAGGTAAAATGACTCTTGAACCCACTTCATACAGCTTCAAAATTTGAATGTGAAAAAATTGGCTCGCTTATGTTATGGGAATAGGATTTAGTGCTTCTAGATCCGAAAGGTCCTCTTCGAATCAGAGTCTGAACTCCATCGATAAAATCCTAACTCTATTCCTCTACCTGTGTGGGAAAGGAAGAATGGAATGAGAAAAAGCAAAGTTGGTTTAGGGTTCAAAAATTGTGAAAGGAAAAATGAAACATGGAAAAATCACTGCGGGAAATGTAAATGATAAAGTGGAAGGGCTTTTTAAACTTTAGAAATTTTTTTATAAAAAAAATTAAGTAAAAGATTTCCTGCGGATTCAAAATAAGCAGGTATATTTTCCTGCGGAAAATAAATCTGCAGGTAATTTACCTGCGGATTATGGATCCGTAGGTAAGTTAGCTGCGGATTTTGTATCCGCAGCTAACTTTCCTGCGGATTTGGGATCCGCAGCTAAGTATTACCTACAGATTTTAAATCCGCAGGTAAATTGGCAGTAAATTACATGCGAATATTTTCCGCAGGAAATATTCGCAGGAATAACTTCATTTTTTACTAGTGGATCTTTGACTAAAGCGGGTGCCAAACACCAAAAGGAGGAATAATTAGGATATATATATATATATAAGGAGTGGTATTTCTGTCTAACTCTTCTTTTCGTCCAATTAAGACCAAAGTCCTTTATATACCATGTGATTAAGATGTATCTAATATCATAAAATATTTTTTTCATTTGTATCAATATTCTAAATTAATTCTTAGTGTATTTATTAACTTAAAGTATTTTTCTCAAGTATAAACTAAGAACACCGTGTGCCTTAAAAAATATTTTAAAATGATAGATGTGTTGAAAATTAGTTTAAGAATATTTAATATTATAAATATACTTTAGAGGTGTTGGAGTCAAATTAACCCATGCAATATTCCAGTATTTTAAAAGCTTATTTGCATGTGATTTTGAAAATAGCTTTTACAGATTCCAAGGCAAAACCTAGATTTTGAAAAATGATTTATGTTTGGCCAAAAAAGTGGGTAGGAAAGAAGAAAGAGAAAGAATGAAAAGTAGGAAAGAATAAAGATAAAGAAAGAAAAAGATAGGAAAGATGAAAGAGAGAGAAGGAAAAACGTAGGAAAGAAGAAAGATAAAAATTAGAAAAAAGAGGAAAAAGTAGGAAAGAGAAAATCTAGGTTTCAAACTGAGTTTTTGTAACCAAAATAGCTTTTGGGATAAAATTTTTTGCTTGGATAAAACTTTGGTTTTGAGGTAAAACCTATGTTTTAAAACCAAACCTATATTTTAGAATGGGTTTCCTAAAAGTCCTAGATCCTACGAAATTGCCTCTTTAATTTCCGCCGGGTTCCCTATGCACACAAGTCACAACTATAGTTGAATTCAAAGCATTTAGCTAGAGTGCCAAGTGCCAACATATATAAATTGAACCTGTCTTATAAGTTAACTCCTTGAAGCCAATCCTCATGGAATCCCATTTCTCTTTCTTCCTTCCTTCATCATCTTCTTCTTCCTCACGTTCTTTTGGCTTCTAAAGCCAAAAAAACAAAACTAGGATCGAAATCCATGGAAGCTGCCTGTTTTGAGAAACCTTCATCAGTTAGCAACAGCAAAGTCACCACCTGCACATTTCGGGATCTATTCCTCAAATATGGACCTCTCATGAGTGAGATTTCAATGGTAATTGTATCCTCCCAAGATATTGCCAAACAGATCATGGTTATGTTTGGGGGAGTGTTTAGATTTCTCAAACACATGTTCAACAGTGTTTTCCTAAAAAACAAAATAATCTCCTTCATATATTTACCTCAACTTACATAAAAGTACTTATTTACCGCGTTTCCAAACTTAATCCATGAAAACACATGATCTTGCTTTTGTTCAGAGACCACATGCTTCTAGTGTTAAGATCTTTGCCTATGGAGGAAATGATGTCGCTTTTGCTCCCTACGGTGATTACAGGAGACAGATGAGGAAAGTTTCTGTTTTGGTCCAATAATTTTGCCTATGGAGGAAATAATGACCTCTAATTTTCTTGAAGTTTCCCAGAAAATAGAAATAAATTCCCAAAAATAGATTTTGATCCAATAATTTATTCATAAGCCTCTTTACTTTTTCAACAGCTTCTTAATACCTCAATTATATCTCATAAATTTGGCCAAAATTTGTGATATTATAGTATTATTGAATGAGCTTTATGTTTTTTTAAATAATTTTCCACCAAAAAATCATTTCTTTGACGTTTATTCAAACAATTTTTCATTTTCATAAAAAGTCACTTCTTCAACGTTTATCCAAATATAAATGCATTCTACCAAAATTCAAATAAAAACCATTCTCTAAAGGGTCATCCCAACGGAACTAATAAAAGTTGCAATTCATGGTTTGCTCTCTATCCAAATGAGTCGTAAAGAATTGTCATGAGCATTTGATGCTACCCTGAAAATATTGTATCTGAAGAAGGAGACACAACGACCCACCCATATATTCCAACAAATGTATTCAAAGAGGGTTATCGTTTGATCCTTTTGGCATAAATCTTGTCCAACCTCATGTGATAGATTCCATTTCAGCCACTCCACTCCTTCATGGAAGAAAAGTTATGCCAACGGTCTATACAGATCACCAATCTCCACCTCTAATGTCCATGAGGACAATCCCGCAACATGTATATTACGCTCTCATCTTATGCACAACCAAAGGGGCAAGGGGCTCCTTCTTTTAGTCCTCGTCTCCTCCGCAGCTCTATTGTATAGACACATCAAAGATTTAATCTTTTAGGAGAATTAGCCGGAGGTCTTAAGTAAGGGAATACGTTACAAAATGGTCTTAAAAGGTTGTTAATGAAAAGTTAAGAAGCATCATTTACAAGTGAATCAACTACTATTAACAATCTCTTGGGATCCTTTTTAACATTCCTTTACTTGAGACCTTTGAGTAATTTTCTCTAATCTTTTTCGATACCTTTTCATCTCCGTAAGCTTTTCCAAATATTGTCCGTCGGTTGTTGGGTACGTGCAAGAATAAAATGGTCTACTGATTTGATGAAGAAATAACCATGTGATGGTTTTCAGAAATATGTGTGTTTAGGAATTCTGTTGGGAGAAATGAATTTATTGATTCTGAGATATTTTATAGATTTTGAGATGGTTTTTATATATTTCGATATGATGTTTACAAATTTCAACAATATTTTTATAAATTTTAAGATGATTTTATTTTGATTTGTATGTACTGCTAGATGAAATGTTTTTACTCTGTGATGGGTAGTTAGAATTTTGATTGTGATTAGTGGGTATTGCTGAAAAATAAAATAAAACAAAATAAAAATAAACTAAAACCAGGAAGCCCGCGCCATTCACGTGAAAAATTCGAATTCGGACAGCGGCAAAGAAGACAGTGCGCCAACGTATGACACGTGTATTGATCCGACGACTCAAAACCTTAACACAATATTGGTATTTCCAAAACTCAAAAAAACATCATCAATCAGTCTCTTCCCTGCTTATCTTCCTCACTTCAAACTCAAACTCAAACCTTAATCAATCTCCAATGGCCTCCTTCATCAAGCCTTCTTCCCGCTACAGTACCTACGATTCACGCTCTTCTACCACTTGCTCTCACTTCTCTGACCCCTCTTCCTCCTCTGAGTTCAGCCATAAACCCTCTGGTACTGGTTCATCTTCTCGCGCTCTCGTTAAAGCTAAACCATCCGATCTCGCTCGAACTAGATCCGGTAAGAGTAGTAGAAGAGACCCCAGCTTGACTACAATGGTGAGAAAGCTCGTGGAGAAGAAATCCGTTCTGACAAAGCCCAAGTCCGGCTCGAACCAGACGGCCGAATTGCTGATTCCGGCGGATCTTATTGCCGAGGATTTGAAAAAGAATGAGTGGAAGGCCACGGGATTGTCGGTGTTGCAGAAGAAGCTGTTCGGAAAACCATCGTCGTCTTCGACGGAGAAAGCGAAGGGGAAAGAGGCGAAGGCCCTGACGGAGGTGAAGGGGAACACAAGGACTCTAGCTATGGTGCTGCGGAGTGAGAGAGAGCTGTTGAATATGAACAAGGAGATGGAATCGGAGATTGCTGAGCTGAGATTAATGCTTGAGGAGAAGAATAAAGAAGTAAGTTGCATTGAGTTTTGTTTTGTCTCTATTCTTGCGTCTATGCCAGGAGAGAGCATGATTGAATGTTAATGAAGATTTAAACTTACTCAGATTACCATATGACCTACTCAGATGAATGTTAATGAAGATTCAAACTTATTCAGATTAGCTACTGATCTTGCCTTTAGTTGCAATATAGCTAGCTAAGCTTAAGGAAGAGTCATTGTGCTTCAAACGGCTTATAGGTCTCAGAATTATATTCTTTATGAAGTCACTGCTTGATCGAAATTGCAGGTGGAGAAGTTGAAGGATCTGTGTTTGAATCAAAGAGAAGAAATAAAGTCGCTTAAAAGTGCAATTCTCTTCCCTGATGTGATGAATTCTCAGCTGCAAGAACTTCTAGAGAAGCAAGGCTCTGAGCTGACACAGGCAAAACAGGTTATTCCAGCTCTACAAAAGCAAGTCACCTCTCTCACTGGTCAGCTCCAAAGCCTAGCAGAGGATCTCGCAGAGGTATATATATAATTTCATTTCCATCCTTCTTTGATACAAACATGTCTATATCAGAACGTATCATGCATTTATGTTAGCATATTTTTACAATAGACAGAGCTTTCATGTTCAACTAAAGGATCGGACATTGAAATTTACTTGCAGTGACATTTAATCTATCAGTTTGCGTGCTATTGAGATGAAGTGTTATTTTAAACTATCAGTACTGCTACTTTATAAACTTGCCTATTGCTACGTATCAGACACTTGCACCTAAGTCCATATTATATCAGGTTGCATCTTTGCCTTCACAGATTGAACATTGAATTTTTCTTCCACGTATTAGATTTGATCTATCAGTCTGCATACTATTGAGACGAAAACAAGACATTTTTTGTGTTGGTTTAATCATTATTGCTTTTTTTTTTGTATAGGTTAAGGCTGATAAGCGTGCAAAATCATGTTTGCAAGATCATGGAAATTCTCCAAGAACACCACCAACACATGCTGCTATTAACTCTTGGGTGAGTTTGCTGTATGTATGAGAAAACACTAATTGAAAAAGTGTAGATTCTTTACAAATCAAATGTCACTCACAGAAAATATTCTTAAATGTGTTGTGCTTCATAATTCACAACTATTGTTCACCGTAGTGGTTCTAAAGATTCAGAAAGTACATTATTATTTTTTTTTATTTTTTAACTCTTCTAACTTTTTGTGCAGGAACTCAGCTATGAGGATTTGACAATCCCAGGAAGCCCAGATGACCTGTTACTGAAGGATCTAAATCCTTGTTTAACACCTCGCAATGCAACGTCACAATCTAGGGTATAAATATCTTGTTTATTCATATTCTAACTTTTTCTATGTTGATTACCATCTTCAATCTTTAATACAAGAGTCATATAACTAGTTTGTGTGTATTAACAAATTAAGTTATTTATTTATAATAAATATGTATTGGTTTCTCTAAAATATCTTCTTCAATAATTTGCATCAAAACTATCCTTGATGTTAAGAGTATTGTAGGCTTCGTGAATAAGCCCAATAGACCCAATGTTATTACAGAAAGATAGCTCAGTCTGTATATTCTTGGATACTTCTTATAACTGAGTATACATGACATTCATACATGTGGTTTTTACCCTATCTATTTAATGAATACAACAGCATGGGCACTGTGCGCCTCATTTTATACTATTATCCTTTACCTAAAAGTTTATCTCTCAATATAAACATTGGAATAAAACATATTAACTTATATGACACTTAAAAAACCTCATTCCCAAATTTAGTTTTCTTATATCATCTTAAAGAAAGGTTTCTAAGAGCTTGGAAATGGAACTTCCTTTGTAATAAAGAGCACTAATTATGTAGCAGGACCATATACTTTCATCTTCCTTACTTGTGAGTTTCTCATCAAGTGTGTCCATTCCTACAGGAATTTGAGTGTACAGGTTCAGGATCTTTATATGATGAGAGCTTCTCAGAAGATGATGAGATTCAAGTATATCCTATAACCTCGGACTTTAATGGTTATGGCAGGAAGCTAGCCAAAAGCTCTGATTGTTGCCAGAATTCCAGCAAAAAAGACATCACAATAACAACAAAAGCTAGCCGAAGATCCGATGAGACCAAATCAATCAACAGAAACCACATGATGAATAATCATCACAAACTATTGATATAAAATCGTCCTAGTTTTCAAGTTCTTTTGTTGAGATTTCTCCCTTTTGTTCTTTGTTATACCATGTGTAATTTCTCAGAAGCGGCAGACTGAAACATATGTAAGAGTAAATGATTCCTTCTTCCATATCTGATGAGGTTGACGAGAATAAGACCACGCAATCAATAATCAAATAGTAAATCCTAATACAGCTTCCAAGTTGGAACATGATATTAACCACGACCTATAAATTTTGAATATCAGCGGTGCTGAACTGTTTTTTGTCACTGCTAGAGGTAAGATTGAACTCTAATGCAATCGAATGGTTGAAAATTCCCTTTCTGTAAAGTGATTTGGTTTTTATTTCCCATCATAATCCAAAAGCATTTATTCCAAATTTGTTCTGTTTCGTCATGGAAGAAAACCAAAGTTTGACCGCTTGTGATGATGCTATTCGCCCGAATAACATATATTGCGACTTGAAGCCCTGCAACCTCAAATTATTTATCATTGACTCATTAATATAAAAATTACTTAACAGAATAGAATAGATTAAATAAGTTACACAAATAAATTATAATAAATATGGCATTATCTCTTTAAAATCGTTATGCATAACATTAATTTATATATTGTTTTATAAACAAATTAGTTGGAAAAAATAATAGATGTTCAAGATAAAATAAACAGAAGTCATATTTCGAACTAAAATCAATTTTCTAATTATTTTCTACAATTAGGATCAACCAATTTGAGACTAGATTATCATATAAAACAAAAGCATGAAATTAAGAATATATTTGAATTTAACCCAAAAACAGCAAAACGGAAACCTTGCATTTAAAATTTCTCCTCATCCATAGTTAAAGAATATAATATACACATTTTCACACTAATTTTTATATTTTTGTATTAAATTCAATGGAAATTCATCAAGTCTCCATTTCATTTCACCATAAATAAATTTCACATCAAGTGTCAATTCTCAATTATATTTATAATAAACTAAACATAAATTAGTAGTGTGATGAACACTAAGCTATTCTATGAACCCATTCTCCTGTGTGTCAATTTGAAAAAGTGACAAGTAGAAGGACCATCTTACTCAAAATCAACACGACAGTCAAATATCGAAGCTCTTCTATACCATGGGCTCAATCATTCATATACTGGTATTATATTATAAATTATTAAGCACATACAAAGTTGCAGTATTCACAAATAGTGAATAGTACATAGTTGAACTATTATAACAGTAAAGCTATGTCCATTATACTCGTCCATAAAGATACTGGTGATTAAGGTCAAATAAGGTATTGTTGTAGATACAAATTCATAACCCTTATATATGGTCAAGAGTCCTCCTCAATGCTTATGCCATTCCACGACTCTTAACAGTCCTAATGATCTGAAACAGAGCTGCGGAACATTTGGGGGGGGGGGGAGCTCATCAACCAAAATGAATCCATATACCCAGTATATCTAAAGAGAGAGTGTAATAGAAAATGAGATGAAAAAAATATGAGAAAATCACTGAGATTCCAGGAATAATGGGATCATCGAAAAGTCCTACAGCAAACAGATAGCTTGTAAATAACAAGTATTGATATAGAAAATCATAAGTTTATGCTGCTAACTTGTTAAGAGACTTTTAGGTTCTTCTTTGGAATCTCAGTGATTTTATCAAAAAAACTATAATCAAATACTGAATATAGCAGAGGGAGGGTAAAACAGCATACAGGAACCGACGACCACAAAAACAATAAAGGCAAGAACAATGGGGCCCACAGGGTATCCTTTCTTGGATGAGGATTTCTTTAGAATGTTCCTCTCAAACCTTGCAACTTTCCTGTCAGCAACACGTCTTGAAGTAGTCTGTGAAGGGTCAAAATCTAAGTTACAGTGCACACAACAAAATTAGACAAGTGAATTCTAATTCGGTAATTTTATCCACACCATTATGGTTTTAAAAAAAAAAAATAGAATTCGTCCATCTTTGGATATACCCATTTGGCTGAGAAATTGTGAGGGCTGAGAATTAAATAGGTAGATAAGTTAAGATTTGGTAGGCCATCCTTGAATAGGTCCCAGTCCTCTGTTTATATTTCTCTGCTACAAAAGGTTGAAAATTTTTTGATTGGACTGCTTGTTAATGCACTGACCGATTTATATTTACCTTTCGAATTTTGAAATTCAGAATATGAGATTTAAGAAGAGTAGGTATTACTCGATTCAATTGGGTTATTTGTGGAAAAAGTTGATTTTTCAGGAAGGCGGAAGCATGAGTATATATTGGGAAAAAAAAAACAAGAAACATGAGTATATATTTCCTGAAAAGCCAATAAATATATAAATTGTTCAGTTACTTTCTTCTTTCCCATTTTGGAAAGGTAAAATATTTTATTTTGAACGAAATAATTATTTTTTATTTGAAAGATAACCTCGTGGATTAAAGCTTTATTGTTGTCATCAAAAAATTTAATTTCTCCCTTCTATCATTTTTTTCTGTATCCAATAACATTACCATTTGGGCAGCTTGTCCTTGACAATTCCTTCCTATTTAATCCTAACAAACATGTCAATGTCAAATTTGAACTCAAGACTTCGTGTGAGGTGACTTTACTACTTGGATGGCTTGTCATTAGCAATTGTCCTTCTTATTTTATTCTAACAACCATGTCAATATTAAGCTCGAGTTTAAAACATTGTTGGTGTTGCCAAGTACAACTTATGATTAACAGTGTCCCTCCTACTTATCCCAACAAAAAATAACCCTTGCAAAACCTATATACTAAGAACTTCCCCACTCAATTTTTTCTCACATCCTATTGATCCAAGCCATCTTTTGAGGAGATAAAGGAATTTTGCAAACCAGTGATCCAATCTTTTCTACACTTGGACTTTATTATCAGATGAAAATAAAGAAGTTCAACAGTATAGACCCACAAAAGGCAATAGACTTTCAACAAAAAGGGTAAATGACCAGAAATCAAGGGATGCCAAAAGAAATTAAAACCTATCCATAATGATTTTGCAGACAAAAACAGTTGGGACTTAGGATTGTGGGTGATCACTGTGTATGTTTAGGAATTCGAGAGATGAGTTTATGAAAATTTCGAAAAAAATTTACGGATTTTGATATGCTTTTTACGAATTTCGAGATGTTTTTACAGATTTCAAGACACTTTATTTGGATTGCACATACCGTTGGGGAAAAATTTTCCAAACCATTATCATTGAAATGCAAGAGGATAAACATGGAAATAAATGACTGAAAACGATCCATCTGGAAATCAGGAAGTATATCTGTACACAATCTTTAGACTATGAAGGCAAATGAACACACAGAAGATGGTGAAAGAAAACGAAGAGGGGGAATAAACATAAGCAGCAATACTTGACAGTCAATTTTTTCAAAAAAGAAAAGGATACGGAAATATCACTTAAAGGAAAAGACTTTGATGTTCAAAAAGAAAGAACTATTTAACTCAGATTTCTTAACAAGCATCGAAGAAAATGCAGATTAGATGGAAACGTTTACAGCTGCTTTTGCCATAAAAATAAAATAGTCGATAAGAGTCATTTTAAAAAGGATGAATGCAATATTTAATGGCCAAATTTACCATCATTTTAAGTTTAATCTCAATAGTTTTGATACTTCGTAAAATATCCATATTTTTATAATTACAAAATGGTTCATATTTCTATCATATTTTTATAATTACAATAAGTGGTTTTGATATATAATCATATTTTTATAAAATTAAACAGAGCAATATTTCAAATGAAATGAAATATGAGCAGAAAAGAATCGTTAAAAATCAGCACTTTCAATAGACGCAATCGCACACGGAAAAAAAAAATGAAGTTTAGAAACAAACACAGATGGAGGAAGATAAATTCAAGGAACCTAAATTTAATTAGGGAAAACAGAAAGCAGATATTGTTTTTTAGAATGAACAAGAAAGTGCAGAGTAGGAAGAATCAGGTGGCGTGACAATACCCATTATAAGAGATCATAGCAATAAATGATTAACCAAAAGAAGACGAAGAATCGAGCACAAAAGGTGTTAGCTTTACCATTGTAGAGAGCAGTGAGGGAATGCAAGCTCCTTTTTAAGCTTCTATGTCGATGGAGGAGGAAAACGGAGGGACGATGAAGAGAGTTTTTTAGTTTCAGACCAACCGCGTCTATTGTTTTATACAGAGAAAATAAATGATGTGTCAAAACGAGGTCGTTTCTTATGTGGCACGTAATTTCTGATGGATTTGCCAACCAACCATTTTTGTCCTGAATAAAAAGTAACAACTTTAACTTTTTTTTCCTTATTTTGGTTAGTGTTTTATTTTTGACAAAATTGCATTCAATGACCATATCATGAAACATTTATTGCAACAGATTTCATCATAGAAACAAAAAATTATTGGAGATATACTCATTTATTCATAATGAAATTCAGGTTTTTTAACACTTGCAACACTATTAAATAATTATAATTAAGATTTTAATGCTTTACTTATTTAAATTTTAGAAAAATACTCTAAGCTCTGCCCTACATATAAATTCTAAATAAATTCCTGAAGGTTTAAAATTTGATAAAAAAAAATAATTCCTCAATCCCAAAGTTTGTAGAAATAATCTTTTTACCATCAATTACTCTATTATTTTATTAGTCCAGTGACATAAGTTACGAGCCATATACTTATAAACCTCGTTAAATTGAGTTATATGTGATTAACTTTTTAAAAATTGAGTTATATAAGAGACAATTACAATAAAAAAAACGTTTGGATTACTTAAATTTTCATTTTGATCATTAAACTTAATAAATCATTAGTCAGGTTGGCTGATGTGGTCAAAAATTTAGAAGTTGGATAAAATTACTTACATATCCCTTGATTATTAAAATATAAAAAAAATGATATTATTCTAGTTTTCGAAAAACGCAACACTAGGATTCTAACAGTGCGAATGCTAACAACATGGGCATGTTGCCATGTAAATAGAGCCATACCATGTTATTAGGTAAAATTACCTACATACCCCAAATCCATTAGGATTAAACCATCGATCTAGATGAAAATTATGCAAGGGTTCATAGAATCACCACTATTTTGTTACTTTGTCATACACAAATACATTAAGAATTGAACGTGTACGAGGTTTTACATTTCAATAACTAATTTAACTTAATTTTTAAATTACTAAATGTGTCAAGTAAGCTTATTCATGCTTTGTTTAGTGACTAAATTTAGAATTTAAGTAACTCAACCGTATTTTATTACAACTGCCTCTATACAAAAATAAAACAACATAGAGACAATATTTAGGAATTTAAGAGGTTCTCGATCCATATAAAATTTTAAAACATGAGGACGTACAGATAGTTATAATTTTTTAATGAAAGGGCGTCCAAGTACTAGTGTTGTAACATTACATGTTTCAATGAATGACTTTAAGAAGGTTGACTCTTCATTTTCTGTGGAAAAAAAAGACAATTCATTGGTTAAAAACAATAAAATAATCAGCTGCGACCCCAAACTTCAACGCCTGCAGTCAACAAATACGTTTCCACGGTATAAGCTTTTATGATAACGCCTTGGGAAGATAAAAGGCATGTTTGGTTAGCCCGTTTGGGCAACCAAAATCCATTTCTGTACTTACCGAAACAAAAATTTTCTCACATATTTACCTCAGAATTTATGTCCGTTCTCCCAACGGGCTATCCAAACAAGCCCAAAGATGGACCTTGGTGATGTAAAATTTATTTTAGTTTTGAATCAGTTTATTTTTAAATAGTTTTGTATTTTATAAGATAAGTATATAAAAAGAATTTTCCTTTCATAAAACTTTAAAACTATGAAAGACCTATTATATGTAATTTAGAAAAACAAATCATGGATCATTTGTAAGAAAGAATATTACTTTTGAATATATGAAATGAAATTAAGTGGTTTACAAGGTGGCCAAAAAAAAGATTTATTATAAGGTCCCGTAGAAGAAAGTTATTTATAAAAAGTTCTCAAGAGGTTGTCAATAACAAATCGAGGAGCACCATTGACAAGTGGAGCTGCTGTCATTAACAACTTTTAAGATTTTTTATAAATAACTTCCTTTTTTGGGACCTTACAATAAATCTTCCAAAAAGAAATTTAGTACTTAAAAGAGATTTTATGAAACAAGATTATTTTAGAAACTGCCCTGGCATTTAAATTATATATAGAATTATCGTGCTGTGACTATGTCTTTCAATTATTAGTATATAATATTTATTTTATGCATCTGAAAGTCTCAAACTGAATATAATAAAGAACACTTACAACAGGTTCTTCCACATGTAATATACATCAAAGATCCACCCAATTCTGATCCATATTGCTAATCTCACCTATTGAAATGAAACTATTTTTTTAACCAATACAATTTCATTATTCTTAATCATATTTGATATCTCCTCTATCATACTAAAACCACATAAAATAACTTGCGCTCGAAATTAATTTCGATGAGAAATTTAACAAGACTTGTTTATGTAAAGGGATAAAACCTTGGCCAAAAACCGTATTTCAAATTTACAATAATTTGTATTCCCCAAAAACAAGAGTACTCAGTTTACATTGTAATAATCTGCCCAAAAACACTTAATTGAAACGGAAAATAATGACTACCTAAAATGTCATCTTAAAATATATTGATAGATATATAAGTGAAAAGGTAATAATTGAGTCCATTACTTTAAGGGACACATTACATTTGCAAATTCAAATGAGTTGTCCATAAGATGATTCAAACTGGCCAAAACCTCATGAATAATCTATCTCCAGCAACTCATAATTCCATAATATTAATAATATCGAGATGGACAAAAAAAAGTGAATACATCCAGAGCATTAAAGCCTGGACTCCAATAAAAGAACTCAAGCTCATGTTTATTTACAAACCTGAATCATCCATGAACACTTTGTTTAGCTTTTATTGTTACTAATGATCTTTAGCTAAACAGATTTCAAAAAGGGTATGTTTGGACTGAGAAAAAATTGGCTTGAAGGAATAGCTTGCTTAAACATGATTCAACACCATCCCTGCTTAAAAGTCTTGGTGATGCTGCTCGCGGATGTTTTCAACATCCTTATCCTTCACTTTGCTCGACCTCCTGCCTGTGTAGCTGTGGTTTTAACTTCTGTGATATCTATCCGTCTGGGACGGGGGAAAGAAAAAGACGTATCATCCTCATGTGCATCAAAATCTTGTTCCACTATAGCCAGACCCAGAAATGGCAAGTGTAAAAAAGTTTTTCAAAATTTCAAACGAAAAAAAAAAATCTCATTCCAACAACGCCGCTACTCACCTTCAGCTACCCAAATTTATACATAACTATTTTCAATAATAAAGTTACAAACTTGAGGAGTGCATCAACCAATTGGAATAATGAATTTCAAAGGAACAAGAAAAAAGTTAAACAATGAATGATACTTTGCAGTTCACTATCAATCAAATCTAGATAGTAGTATCTAGACGTTATTTCATCTTAAAGGGTATATACTTTAGTGCGGATGAGGAAAACTGTATGACTCCACCGATGCAAACATCAAAGGGCAAAGGGATTGAAGGAAACAACCACCTGATACTGGAATATTACCTTGAGAATAATGAATACAAAAACTTGCAACTCCACACTGGAAAGGGAGAGAAGATTGCGAACATCTTCTAAGCTGAATCTTCTCACCAGTTCAACTGAGAAGTAATGCTTTTCTCAACAGGATGATATTCTGTGTGCATAAGTTTCCTAGCTTTTTCAGACCCTGGCTGCTCAAGCCACTTGTCATATAAGCTTCTCACAATAGGATTGTTGAAGGGATCTGCTACCAAAACCTAGCAAATCACCGAATACTAATTTCAAAATTTTTTACGGAAATACAGTTTATTACCAAGAATCTGAACCATTATGCTCAGAACTCAAATGCAGATATAGAAAACCCACTTGCATAAATACATGATGCGTGAATGCATGCATATGCAAGTCAACCACAAAATGAGAACTACCATAAAATACTGGCTATTCAGATGGAACTTACATTTTCCATGTATGCATTTTCCAATAATTGACTCAATTCTTTCGGAGATTGTCCTGGCTTTGGTTTGATTTGACCTCCACCATTCAAGCATCCTGGTTCAATGCATTATAGTCGAATATGAGTCCGATTCCTTCGCCTCAATGTAAGCAACAAGTAAATTGAATTCCTAGAAAAAGAGAGACCATAACCTGAAGGGCATGCCATGATCTCCAAGAAATGGTAATCACAATTCCCACTTTTAACTTTTCTGACAATATTTTGCAAGTTCCGGAAACCATAGCATAGAGCGAATTTCAACACTGTTTTCCCCTCCACCTGCATAGACAGTAAAATGTAATACTGTGTTAATATTGAGCCAGAGAAATAAACTATAGTTTCAAAAAAAAAAACCTGCAGAAACTGCTTAACAATTGTGACATTGAGAACCCGTGGCTAAAGTACAAATAGTATCAGGTTACCATAGCAACATTGTATTAAGGATAACTAATGGATCCTGAAAGTACTATAACATTTTTTTCTGGATAATTAATTGGCACTTCCATAACCAGAAATTTGTAGATCTTGGATTCAAACAGCAACCTTACAAGGAATAGACACATATACAAGTGACATGAGTAAGTTTACAAGAACATGCCTCCAGAGAAACTTCCTGAAAATCTGAATTCCTAATATTTTTGAAGTTTAGAGGGCCATCAATTTGTCTTCCAAATAGTGCTTTTGCTGCATATCGGAAAATTGTTTCTGCATAGCCTCCAGAGCTTCCACGGACCCCATAAAGGTATCCTTCTTCATTCACATTCGTCAGCCTGCAAGCAGCAGCATGTATGTGAACACTAATTTTACAATTGACAAACACAGAAAATCAACTAAAATCAGTGGTTCACACAGTCTATCCAGAGGCGACTCTTCCAAACGTATGAAATCAACTTCTTTTAACTGCAAGATTGGATCAATAGAGGTATTAATACTAGATAACATGAGCTAAAAGGGAATAACATGTTAGAATGAGAAGATAGAAACTTCGGACCTGAATTAATTCCAAAACCTCTCCAGTTGTCAATACTGAATCAACCTCTGGAATTCCATTATGTTCGCTCTGGTCTCCATTTTCATGGGACTCCAAGTCAAAAACAAAGTCATCCCTAGCAGCCTCCAGCTTTTTATCATAACAGGGCATCACAGTAACATGGTAAACTTCCTCTGGCCTTTGAGACAATTAACCAAACATTTTATTAGGCAAATAAATATTTTAAAAAATTAGCCTATCATTTCGAGCATACAAAAGAAATTGATCAAACACATGGTGGATTTCCAAAACAAAACAGTAGATCAACAAATCCAATCATATTACAATTCAAACCCAGCAAATATATAATTTAAAACGAAATTTTACCTTAATCCCATATCTTGGCATGCATGGTGCTTTATGATAGTTCCAACTGTTTGCTGAGGACTCTTCACAGTAGAAATATAGGGTAGAACAAAGGATCCAAGTTGCTTTTCGGCATAGCATATCCAACCTATAAAAAAATGATTGTGTTAGTTAAAACCAGTAAGCAATTTCTTCCCATTCTTTACCCCTTAGCCAACTCTATCCTACACACTGCAAAGTAAATTTAAGCTCCTGAACCCCCTCCCTCTCTCTGTGCATGCAATACCCAAAAATATTGTACTTGTTTGGGAATTCCTTATTCCCAACGGTGCAGCAAGCCAAGACAAAACCATCTCGAAATCCGTAAATTCTTCTCGGAATCTGTAAACTCCTTTCTCCCAACGGATTCCCAAATACACACATTAACAATTGAATAGATGAATCATGTGTTTTAGAGGAACTCAGTAGTCCATACCATACTCTGAAATCCCAATTAAGTTTCCTATTAGATTAAGAAAATTTTCAAAGTATCATAACATTTCTTGAACACTTCTCATACATAACAAGTACATCACATGTATTTGTTAATATCTAGAATATATTTCTCTAACATTTTATCCATACAACACATGGACCCGTTTTTCTCATAATTTGGGGTTTCCTATGTTGTCATGCATGTTGTGACAATCACATGTGCGCGCGCTTCATAGAAGCAATATGACTGACGTTTCCCATATGTTGTCATATAAAGATAGATGAATACCTGGGCATGCTGATGCAATCATCGGTAGGCTCAATTTAGAACTCTCATCATCAACCAATTGGTTCTGTTTATACCTTGATATGAACTCATTACAAGATTCGATAAGTGTTAGGTCTCTACTGCAACTTGTATCAAAAACTGCCTTCACTCCCAAGGATTTAAAAAATCTTGTCAACTTCTTGAAAACCTGAAAATCAAACTTTCACTTGTAAGCTGATGTTTAAGGGGAAGAATGATAGATTTCAGCCAAAAATATTCCAATAATCATGATGGCAAAAGGCAATATCTATAGTCACCTGAAGTTGAGAGATGCCAAAATGAACTGCAAGTGAAGCCCTTGACTGGGGAGAGAGAGACACAATCACAGCCTTCCCTTTATTAACGTTGGATAGAAACTCATCCAAACTCTGTTTCTCCAGCATTACTGTCTCCGCAGATGTGACACAACCACTGGGTTGTCAAAAGATTTATTATAATTCCAGTTAGAACTTGTGCTATAAAAAAAATACCAAGCTTTAAGAGAGCCCTCTATATCAATTGTCATATTATAATTATCAATTTTATAGGGTTTGTGACACAAGACTTTGAATTGCAAAGCCACAAAATATTTGACTAAAATCACCTTTTTCCTCCCTCAAAAGGATATTTATAACCAGTCACCCGTAGAATTGTCTAATCATTTCAATCCCTTGCATAAGGGGATGGGGTATTTATTAATTTGTTCCCTCACAAATCACATCCTTGTATAAATATACCATCTGTGAAACTAATAATTGATCTTCTCTCAAACCATGTAATAAATAATTAATAGCAAACAGCTATGAAAAGCACGCCCCATGTCATTACATTGTTAATTTCATTTATATTTATGAGACCAAATTAGGAAATGCCAACACGTGAAAAACCAAATATACATGGCAATTCTATGCAGGCACAATAACTACTATTTCTGTGGAACACAATTGGAAACATCACAGTTGTCACAAGAAATTAGTATTCAACAATCCAACAGAGCAAAGACTTCGTTCATGGGAAAAATAACAACATAAAACCTATAAAAAACCATAAATATAGCTCATGCATGGATTCCAAGTTGAACTACACATCTTAGAGCAATTCCTAAGACGTAAAGAGTATGATGACGCACCTGCATGCTAAGCAGTCCTTGAGAGAAATCTTAACAGGTTCTGGCTGTGATTGCTTTCTGGAAGTTGAAACCTTCAGTGAAATTTACATGTAACAAGTCAAATTAACACCATATATTGCCAATTTTTTCTTTTGATGATCTGATATAATAAAGAGAGCTCGCAACTTTATCCAATTTTGAATAACACTCTAAAATTAATTCTTAAAGAATTACACATCACTCATGGATAGCATGTTCTTTTCACACCTTTGGGGATTGATCAAAGGTTCAAAAAACGTCGAACCACGAGCAACGTAGCTAAATAACCAGCATCACTTCATCCAATATTCAATGAAATATTGAAACAAAAACCAAAATACCTCAGCCTTGTCAGGCTTCGCAGTGTTAGACTTTAATCCCTTGAGAGAGACTATGCATGCCTGAGATGGCGCAATGAAATCATTGAGATCTCCAATCCGAAGAGCTGGAGAGAATTTCTGCGACATCTCCAACTCTTTCCGCCCAAGCAGCAATCAGTTGAATTCCGCAACTAGCACCAAAGCTAGCAGTACAAATAGTTGAATCGACAACAAATTAGACAATGATGACAAAAGGATAATGAAAAAGTTAGGGTTTTGGGGGAAATAGGACAAACATGCAAGAGGTTTG
>JANTPZ010092057.1:0-36662 GCA_025593235.1 Vachellia pachyceras
CTCTCTCTCATATTCTTCACCACCATCCCTCACTCACCACTCTTCGCCTCCATCCTCCTCCATGGGCCCGCCTCATCGCAGTCTTCTCCGTCGCAACGCCCACCACCACCATCAACACAGCAGCCACCGCCTACCAACCTTCACGGCCTTCACTTTTCTCTTATTCTCTTCTGCTTCAGCCATAACCCTCCCTCCACTACCAAGTAAGTATATATATATCACTTCTCTCTCCCTCTCTCTCCCCCTCTCTCTAATTTGACACTTCTTGCTGATATATTTCATTTTCACTAGTTTGAGCTTTTTTACTCTTTAACATCTCATTCAAACACAAAGCACTGTTCATTTCACTTCGTATGATTAACTCACCATCATTACAAATTAATCGTTATTATGGGATTAATGGGTACGTACGTATATAATCGTTTAAGTACAATTGATATCGTTAATTCACTCTAGATTTTGTTAATTAATATAACAAAGAGAGCTACTCATATTCTTCAAATCTAACAAAACTATACAGGAGCCACCTAATTCTTACTTGTCAAAAAGACTAAAAAAATAATTTTTTATATTGTTATTTAATGATATTAATATGTGATAATTTTCCCCCAAAAAATTTAACTGTTAGTCTGTGACCTAATCTTCAATATTTTTCCATAGGTATGAAAATGTAAGATGATTAGGGTTTGACGGTCTATGATAAACATTATTTCAGAATTTTTTTTTTTTTTGCTTTTAAATCAGGTAGGGGAGGTTTCAAGCATCAGTACTACTTGCAGAGCGAAGAGAAAGAGAACGGGTCATGGACGTCGTCAACGGCCGTGGCAGTGGCTGATCAGAAACGAAACGGCGGGCCAGGGTCGTTTCCGCCGTCGTGCAGATCCAAGTGCGGGTGGTGCTCACCGTGTGAACCGGTTCACGTGCCGATCCAACCCGGTATGAGCATGCCTCTCGAGTACTATCCAGAAGCTTGGCGTTGCAAATGCGGGAATAAGCTTTTCATGCCTTAATATGAATATTAAACTTATTATCATATTTCTAATTACTGTAGAAATTAAATTCAAAATTTTCCATTTTGGTCTCCCACACAAACTCTTATCATATCTGTTGTATATGTATATTTGATGATCGATATTGACGCAGCAGCCTCAACAAGAGAGTTGAAGAACTAATTCTATGCCTTAACCCCTATTTGCTGTGGTGTTATAAAACAGGGCAAGTTAAAAAAAAATATATTTTTACATATTTATTTTGTTTATTGTAAATTATGTTAAAACAGTAATTTCTATCTTTAATGCAAAGAATCTGCAAGTTTATACCTTAGTATTATTTTATTAATTTGTGACAGACTCGTGTGTGAATCAGTGAAAGTTTATTGATAGTGTGGTTGTTTGGAAAAATTTATTTACTCCCTAAAAGTTCACATTTAACGGTGTTTTTCTGTAAAACGAGATAATCTCATTCATATATTTACTTTAATTTGCGTAAAAGTGTTTTTCTACTGAGACGGAAACATATATTATTACTAGGTTGGGTTTTATTACAGTGGTGTCGGTTTTTTTTTTTTTAAGGAAAAAACTCTTTTTGGTGATGTGTGAGGGAAGAAGGCACAAGACAGAAGGAAACGTTGGGAATGTAAGATTCTGAGTGAGATTATCGAGAGGGATATCTTAAAACCACCCTTCTTGACTGTCTCTGCCTAATGTGGAGTATACCACTTTCCATTTTTGTTTTATAATTATAATATCGGTTTTGGAGAGCGTTTGGACTCTTTACATTTAATGGTATTTTTTTTAGATTGAGATAATCTTTTTCACATATTTACCTCGTAAACTGTAAAGAAATTTTTTCACCATTTTTTTAAATGGATTCATAATCAATTACTACACATGCATCCCTATCATAAAACACCCTCTAAGGTTATTTTTAACCTTTTCTATGACACACTGTTGATGGTTTAAATTCATATGTACATATTTAATAATGATAACGAGAGGAAGTATAAATTAATTCGAACAAACTTATTTTGAAAATTTTTCTTTTAAGATTAATGTTTGCTCATGAAATTACAAAACATAGCAATGTCATTTCACTTGTTAAATAATTAACCGTGATTACTAAAAAAACTGACATTCAACACTCTTAATGTTTTATAATAGGGATAACATTTAAAGAGAAAAAAATTTCTCAGACAACATTATTCCTAAGTGAAATTTTACAAGGTAAATTTATACCTAAACCCTAAATTAATATGATGTTGCTTAGTTTAGCGTGGTAATTACGGGAAATATTAGAGGTTGTTTGAATCTTATGACAAATTTAATGATTTTAATTGTTTCATCAATAACTATAAATTATTTAGAATTCTCTTATAATAATAAGGACTTGAGGAAGTATTACTCCAATGCTTATGAGTCATTTATAATCCATTCTCACATTCTAGAGAATGACTTATAAAGTCATTAAATATATTTTGAATTGATAAAATTTTTAAGTTTGCCCTTGTTGAATTTCTCCTCCTTTCTATTTATAAACCATTCTCACATCTATCTCATTTCACTCTCTTTGTAACAAAAATTAAATAGAAATAAAATTAAAAAATAATCATTAATAATGCTCCGATCCAAGTGACTTATATTATAAATCAAATCTTTCTCATGAAATGGTGTGATATCTATTTGGGCAATTTTGTGTCATGTATAGAGATTGAGAAATATATGCATAAATCTAAAAAAAATATTTACTTCCTATAATCTTATAAATAATCTACAGTGATAATTAAAGTTACAAACTCTTAATTTAATAATTAAACATATAAAATGTAATTTTCGAATGCTAAGAAATAACAGTGAAGTCATTGAATCTTTATAGGTTTGATAATTTTTACGAGTTTACTTCTATTGAAATGTAGATAGAGAAACTCGAAGTTTGATGAGCTTGTTCAAAAAAAAAACACCCAACCTCAGTTAATAACAATGGTAAAGTAGGATAATAGTAATTAACGAGCACTCAATGGTAACTTAATAAAATTAAAAAATTACTTCTAGAAGATCCCAGAAGAAGAACCGGCGGGAGAGTTATTAGACACGTTGGGTATCATGTTTGCATAAATTAAGATAAAACTCTTATCGTATACTTATCTTGATTTGTGTGAAATCATTTTTCTAACGGATTCCCAAACACACACATAAAAAAGCTTTCAAATACTAATATATTATTAGGTCAGTCTGAGAACACAGTGGAGAAGTGTTTTTACGTAAATAAGATAAATATGTGAAGAATATTATTTAATTTTGCTGAAAAATATTGTTAAATATGTTTTTATGCTTCCCAAAAGTGTTACCAAACATGATCATGGGTGTGTTTGGGAATTCCGTTAGAAGAACGATCACATATTTCGAGGTAAATATGTGAGAGGAGTTTTGTCTTAATTTACGTAAAAATGACTTTTGGGGAGACAAACGACAAAATAGTATGATATGATAGTTCATTTTGTGAGTGATTTAACTATGCACAATGTGCCACGTCACTCTGTGTGAGAGAGAATATATATATATATATGTGAAAGCATGTAAAAAGGATTATAAATAGTAGTTTGTTTGGTTCTGCTGCGAATTATAATTGCAACCATATGATATGTCTCCTCTTTTTCAGTACTGTCTCCTTCACATGGACCTCCAAAAAAAATAGAGTCAAAAAATCATGCCAAAAAAAGAACAAAGAAAGGAAATTGTTGATTAATTTTGAATATGTTTGACTATTCAACCTTATTTTACAATTCTCTCCTGCCGTCTAAATAAAGTAGGCTATTGATCGAAACGAGATCATTAATCTAGTAATTTGAAAGTCAGTGGTCTAAACAAACAAATTAGGTTAACGAGTGAAGGTCAACGCAATCGTGATTAAAATTTAAAATATAACAAAGATTCACCTATAACCTTGTAAGGATAATATTAGAATAAAAAGATTGATCCACAGATAAATGGAATCTTTATGTATGCATAGATTACATGCACATGATTCAACACGATTTACAATCTACAAAGTAAATATGCGAAAAAAATTTATCCTGATTTGCGTTAACGTGATTTTTTAATGATAAACAGATAAAAATAGAGTTATTAGAGCTTGAATTTGATATACTTCTCTTTTTTTCTTTTTATATTTTAAAGTCAAAGCATCCGTTTTGACTTTCAAGATCGTCAAATAAAAGGAAGAAAATTATATAAAATAAGATTAGTCCGAAGATCACTAGTTTGATCTAGCGGCTCATGTTAGTTTTAATACCATTAAATAAATAATTTTTTACTAATTAATAATTATTGTTAATCTCTGAAAGATTTGTTGGAGTGTTTTGTGATTGGCTGATAAATTATATGGATATTAGATATTTCAGATGAAGCCATTAGAAAATAGAATTTACACAGGAAATAGGGACAATAATGTTGAACACTGGTAGGCTCCACAGTAATAATAATCAATATAAAAAGAAAAAAAGAAAAGAGTCCACACATAGAGAGAGGGAGAGAGTACATTTGTTTCTTTCTTTGTTTTATGTTAATGTTCCTTTACAGCTTGCCACTTCTTCTTTGGCTTGGATTACCCATTTATTCATGAATTATTAATAACAATATGAACTATTTATAATAAATCGTACAGTTTAAATTTCTCAGCCAAGAGTGATTTCATTCACTTCTCATAATTCTCGTTTTGGTTAAAACTTTAAATGCATATTTTTATTTTCACCCTCAGTTATTTATTTATTTTCTTATATCTCCCTTCCTTCGAATAAATTTGAATCTTAACCCCTTTTAATCTATGATTAGTTATACATAAAATTGATGGGTAAGTATATATTTCTTATATTTTTAAATATGAGAGTTTGTTACCGTTAGACAAATTGTGTAATTAAAAGATAATGGAAAAGGAGGAGTGTTGAACGAAATTAAAAGTGGAAGAGGAAAATAATGGTACACGTAAGTCAAGACAAAACCATCTTGAAATCCATAAAAATCATTTAGAAATCCGTAAAATACTTCAAAATCTGTAAACTCATTTCTCTCAACGGATTTTTCAAACACAATTAAATTTTATATATCTCACGTATAAGTTACAATTTTCAGGATAAGACTAATCTTTTTTTTTCCTTCAGCTACACTTTATATATATTTAAAAATTTAATTCATTTACCAACGAAGTCATATTTAACAAAATATGCCAGTCTTTTTAGTAAACAAATGTTATATGCTTAACTTTATTAGTCCACAATGATTTGAACATGATTATTTCTCGTCTATCAGAATATGCCAGCCCTTTTATTTTATTGTTGTTGTTAATATTATTTTTATTATTATTATTTGTTATTGAAAATTTCATATGATACGATGAGGAAGCACCGTTACCAAAAAACAAATACGTCCAGCACAACTCACAAGTCTGCTTTTTCACGAGGCCTACAGCAGCAGCTGCCGCGTTTATCTAATAAAAAGCATTTTTAACGTCTCGTGGATAATAATATTTACGGAGTTTAATGTATAATTTAAATTTTAGAGAAAATATTTTGAAAGAATATTTTTTATAAATTTTGAAGTTAAACCTAAATTTTAAAGAGGTAATTATATTTAGGAAGTTATAATGAAAATATTTTTTACGAATTCCGAGACAAAAAGTAAATAGGAATGGGGAAAGAGAGGGAAAAGAAAATTTATTATGAAAGATAGAGTAATTTGACAAGAAAATAATTTTTTTTCAAAGCTTAGGTTTTAAATTTAGATTTTGTTACAAACCCAAAATTCTAAAAAATATGACTATTTGAACAAAACCTAGATTTTGAAATGGATTTTCAAACAAACACTAAGTCCATCAAATATCTATGTCTCTTTTCCTCCAAACATCAAATATCTATGTCATTACAGTATAGGTATGTAACATATTTTTAACAAATCGATATTATTTATGAATCACAATGCAATGAAAATTGGACCGGAAACCGATGAATCGGTCGATGATCCGGTCCGGTCTAATCAGTGACCCCAGGTTGGGTCAACCCAGATTGACCCGGTACAACTCGAGGAACTCGTCGGGTTAGGTGAGTTCCCCGGGTTGTATTTTTTTCATTTGATAAGGGATGAAACGACGTCGTTTCGTCCCTTCTATTTTTTTAAAAAATCATGTCAGGTTTTTTGAAAATTAAACATTGAGCTGCTGTCGCCCGTCCCCACAGCTCGCAAAACAACAAGAAAAGCTTCAAAAAATTAGAGGTCCCCACTTCCCCCCGTCGTGCCGTCTTCTTTCCCCCGCGATTGCACCACTGGCCGTTGCAACTCCTCCACCCCCTCCTCCGGCGACTGTTCTCTTCGCCTTAATCTTCTTCTCCTTTACCTTCTCGCGACGTCTTGATAGTTCATCCCCTTTGATTTGTGCCCTAAAATTTCTTTCCCTGCCTCTGGCCAGACTCGACTTTCACAGGCTCTGGCCTTTTGGATCTTCACACTACAACCATTTTGCGTTGGGTTTCCATCTTCTCTGCCTCGAGTCGTTGCCGGTAACGCGTTTTGATTTTTGCCCTAAGCGTTTTGCTTTTGCTTCATTTTGTTCGTCTGAACTTCCACTTTATCCCGTCGCTATTTCATCGTCGTTGACCGTCTGAGGCTCTGAGCTGAGTGAGCTCTAGTTTGTTTTACTTTTATGCATTCTTTAACTTATATTCCAATTTTATGCTATAATTTGTTTGATTATTATGTTCATTCTCAAAATGGTTTGTGTTTAGCTGAGGCTCTTTTTTTTTAAGCATATTGTGGTTGGCTGAGACTCTGTTTTTGACTTTTTTTAAGCATATCGTTGGTTGTGGTTTGTTAATTGTTGATCGTTGGTTAGTTGCTTACTGCTTAGTTCATCCCCTTTGTGGTTTGTTCATGGTTGTGGTTGGCTGAATGACTAAGACTCTGTTCATATAGATGCTTACTGTTTTTAGCTGATGGAATGCTTAAGCTCCTAACGATGCTGATGCATGTATGCTTAGTTGCTTACTGCTTAGGCTCAGTAGAATTTTAGGTGCTCTGTCTTATTCTCTCTCTGTGATCAAATGCGTGAGATAGTAACTTCAAGGTTTTGTCTGATTGTTTTGTCTTTTTCAAGTTGAATGCTTATGTATTATTTATTGAGTTTAGTCTTTTAGTTGAACAATAAGTTATACTATGGAGCACTTAGGTGCTAATTTTAGAGTTGATGACTATTAGTCCGAATGTTAAAGAATTACAGGTGAAATATTTTGATATCATACAAATATATTTCGATATTTTGTAAGGATTTTTTTTGAAATTATAAAAAATGTTGGATGATATATAAGTTAAAAAGTATATGGTTAGTTTGTGAATTGTTAGTAATAGTGTTTATTATTATTTTTTATTTGGAATTGTATTTTTTTTATTTTTTTATTCTTTACCGGTCTGACTCCCGGTTTGACTCCGGTCTGACCCACTGACCCTTGACCCACTACCTTACTCGGTTCAGTCATCGATCCGGGTTTAATAACCTTGATGAATCATTAATCATATGATTTAGCTCAATTGTATACGAACGTCACGTCATATTTATGTATGGATTAGGGACAATGGAAGGAAATAGAGAGGAGATTTTAATAAACTTACTTTTAAAAAATGGATAATTGTAGTGAATTTTTTTTGTTAAAGAATAATTCTATATAGAAGTCATTAAAGAGGAGGGAGTATATATAATTTAAGTCTTATGTTAAAAACTTGTAGTTTCACTTCTTCGTTTTCTTTAATAGAAGTCATTAAAATCTCCCCTCCTTTCGTTTTCACACACAAATATGTATATTTATATTTAATAAAAGCAGCAAGAGAAGGTAAATATTAATATAATGTTATAATTTAAAACTTGATGCGGTTAATAAAAATAATATTAACTTTCAAGAATAATATTTCTTTAATTTTATAACAAATTTATTTTTTATTGATACGCGATAAATTAGATAAAATAACTTATAATATGAAAAGATAAGCATCGTACCTTGTTTACTCCAACTTTAAATTATCATTTAAAGTGAATTCTATCTTAAAGGACCTAAATTTTAGAATATAGGAAGTATTTGCCATGGACTTTTATTTTTTACCAACAAATTTATAATGTATTTTATTTGTCTTTAACTTTAGCATTATTAGTCTTAAACGGTGATTTCTTGCAACAATCATCATTATTTTTGAAAATTAAACTCAACATATCAACATTCGAAAATAGATTGTTAACATTTGAAATTTTAATATTGACATTTTTTTTGTTAATGGCTTTATGATTAGATAACTAAAAAGATGCATGATAAAAGTAAAGAATCAAAATGAAATATTGGGTAAAGTTAAAAGACAAAAATACGCTTAGTGGACTTTATATGCCTTTTAAGAAGAGTAAAATTGCATTTCTGGCTGTTCAACTTCACATGAAGTTTCAATTTAATTCTTCTAATCCTTTTTGAAAACTTATCTTACCCCCCGTTTGGTTCGCTGCAAATTGAACGATGGAATAGGAAAATCAAGATTTTCCAGTGGCGGCGTCCGTTTGGATCGACAATGGAAATGAAAAACGGGTTTCGGCGGCGCCCAATTTTTTTGCGTACGTGGGAACCTCGCTTGCCACCTAAAATGGTGGGAAGTCAAATTCCATCAAAAGCAAAAGACAATTTAACCCCACATAAACGCAGCTCATTGCACCGGCGACGAAGAAAAGACAAACAGAGGATGAAGATGAACGGATAATCGTGTGTTGTATGACGTTGCAAATAAATCATTCATCTCACAACAATTGAAAACGGAATAAGCAAATTGTCACAGGAGAACGGAACAAGCAAATGTCGCAAGAGAAGATGACGGAGAAGTGGAGAAGACGACGGAGAATACGCGTATCTTCACCCTCCATTCAAATAGGGTGAAGATGTGGCCTTCATATTCAGCCCACATCTTCACATATATATTAATATATATATAATTAATAAAATATATATTAAATACATATATAAATATATATAATTAATAAATATAATATAATTATATATTATATAATTAAATATTAAAAATAAATATAAATAAGTTGAATTTTTGTTAATAAATACATGAATTTATAAAAAATATTTTATATTTGTCATTAGGGGCATTACAGTCATTTGATACAATTTTCCTACTCTCTTTCCTACAATTTTAATCCAACCAAATAAAAATTTTTCCATCAACCTATTTTCCTTCCAGTGGCAACCAAACAGCACACCCTAGAAATTTCTCCTTTCCATTCCATTCTCTTTTATTCCATCCGATTCCAACAAATTCTTTTAACCAAACGGGCCATTAACTTCTTTGTTCCCACCGAGGATGGAGGCTGGGGTACTGTTATGGAAATTCAGTGTGTGCTTGGAAGTTTCGTTAGAAGAAAGGAGTTTACAGATTTCTAGATGATTTAGCGGATTTTAAGATGATTTTTACGGATTTTAATATGATTTTATCTCAATTTACATGTACAGTTGGGAGAACGAACTTCCTCAACAAGCACTCCATATGTAAACTTTATTTTTGATGGGTAAATATCATTTTGTATTGTTAAAAAAACGGAAGAATACAATTAATTAACACATATTTAAAGGGTAAGAAACAGAGAGGGGGGAGAGAGAGAAGAAAAGAAGAAAGAAGAAGAGGGAGAGGGTATGGGGTGTGTCAGTGTCTGTCACTGACACCACTTTAACACTTTACCCTCCCCACCAAGTTTTTTTGTGACCCCCTCCCTTTCTTTGATTTGACACTCTTTTGGATTCCCCCCCTTCTCCCTCCTTTCTTATTTTTATTCGTTCATTCGTTTTTCAATAATACTGAAAAAAAAAGTAATTTACCAATTTTAGGATAATTTTAAAATATTTATTTACAGATTTTAAGATACATTTTATCTTAACTTATATACATCGTTAAATTTTTTTTTCAAACATGCACTATAGTATTCTAAAATAGTTTTGATACATTCATAATCTTAGAATATTTTGATTATTTAGTGTTATATGCAATAAAAAATTATTTTAAAGTTTTAGATGCATTTAAAAAATATTCAAGAGTTTTGTGCTGGATGCATAAAAAAATGGAGATTTAGCCTCAGGTCCCAAATAAGCAAAATATTTAAGGAATTGTTCCATGTAAAAAAATATTTAATGAGAGGTCCCATTGAAAATATGAGGTGTTGTCAACACAGCACATGGTGTTGTCAATACAAAGACATCATGTTGTCAATGGGACCTCTCATTAAATATTTTTCTCCATGGGATCATTCCTTAAATATTTTGCTTATTTAAGACCTGAGGCTAAATCTCTCTAAAAAAACTATTTTACGGTGTTTGATATATCTAAAATATATTTCAAGATACTACATGCACTTAGAAATATTTTTAGAGTGTTGGATACACTTAAAAAATAACTCAGAGTGCCTTATTTTTATTTGTCATAGCTATAACATGAGCTAGTCGCTTTATTTTCCTATACGCAATAGAGCCATGGAACCTAACATTTGCTAGCTTTTATTACATACCCTCCAGTTAGTTGAGGATTTAATTTTGTTACAAATATAAAATTTCAATAGCTCTCAAATTTATAACATTCTTTCTGAAATATCCTATCGATTATACATATTGATGAGTTTAATTTCAGGGTAGTAATGGTGAAATGATAATTTATATTTATTATAAATAACTAGCTTAATCACTATTAAGGATTAACTCTTATATTAAATATAGAGGTAGTAAATTTAAGGACCAAGTTTTTTTTATACACAAATTTTGGGAAAGGGGTTGGGCTCACCCACGATCTAAGGGCAGGGCACCTAACTCATGATCCACTGAGGCCTTTCCCTGCGGGCACTGAAGCATGTCAAGCAAGCCCTTTAGTTCTGCTCACACAGGTAGGTCAACCCAACTTCACTAAACTGTGGTGATGCTTCCCCAAACGCCGCGACTGAAGTCACAATAAAGTGGTACTCCCAGGATCGAACTCTCTCCCTTTAGATGAGAGTACTAACCCAATCCCTTCGTCAATTCAACCCATGGATGGATTTTTAAATCCCAAGTTAGTCAGTAGTGAATACACCTACCACAAATAAATTAAGGTAATCAAAGGACGGAGAAGTTTCGCTACATTTGGGCCACAAAAAGTAAAGTCTTTTTTGAGGAATTGGGCTTTTGAGATCAAGCCTGCCTTTGTGAAACCCATTACAGCCATTCCTTAGCTATATAGGCAGCGGTCCATTTAATTTTTTTTTGATACACGGTCCATTTAATTTTAATAAGTTAGATTGGTGCGCAGCGAAAGCGTGGTGAGCCCATTACCCGTAGCCACATGTTATAAAATGACTGTGAGATGAGTTCTATTTCGTTTTATGTAAAAGTGTTTTTAAATTTTTATAGGGTTTTCCAAACAAGCATTAAAGAATAAGAAAATCACAATCATAACTTCACGACGATGTTCTATGCACATTGAACCCTTATTTGAAGATAAATTGCAAGTTGCAACTTAATATTCATTTTCAGTTGAATATCTCATATTTTACTACTTCCAGTCCTTAATATAAAGGCCTGTTGAATTTTTCTAATGATAACGTATAAATATTTCAAAACATGGGTTATAATTAAGTAATTAGAATATAAATTTACTAATAAACATTGATTTTGAGAGAGGGTCAGAATTATAAAATTTCAGTCTCAATTCCAATTTACTTGGTATAGAATAGAGCGCTTACACACAAAAGAAAGCAAAGCAACAAAAATGTAGGCATATCAATGTAACATAGTTTCTTTATTCACCAAGCTATAACCATTCATATATTCTAGCACAAAGTTCAATGACATCTCATTTAAAAATAGATTAGTAGATAAGCAGTAAAAATTATTTTTTTCCAATGTAATTTACGACCTATGAGGTAAGCATGTGAGAAGAGTTTTGTCTTAAATTGTGTAAATACGCTTCTCCAGCTCTACACAAATAGGCACGTATACATCAAACAAATTCTTCCAAACTACCAAAAAAAAACTTGAACTTCATCATATTTTATTTCTTGGACATTCCACCTTTAAGCAAATCCTTCAATTCACCATTCCACATGAGATGTAAAATACCCTTACGAAAAAAAAAAAGATCAACTCAAAACATGACAAATTAACCTGATGCATATTTTTTTTTATTGCAGAGAAAAAACATTAGAAGATCACACAAAACCACCATAAAATCTAAAAATCACTAAATGGTAAATATTTTTTTATTATTTTGGCCAAACACAACATAATTTTTTATTTTTATAAAATCTCTAAACAACAAATCGCTTTCCATAAAATATCTAAAATATATAAAAAAAAATTAGGCTCAAACAATCAGGCCCTTAGCAAACCATTGTAATTTAAATCAGTTATGATTTTTACTGTGACATAAAAAAAATGTTGTGAATCAAACAGTATAAGGCCAACAAGAATCATTTACCTGAAGGCTTTTACAGCACCTGTCAGTTCAGCATCCTCCAAAATGTTTCTAACACTACATTGTTTTTGTGAAAGTGATTTTTTAATGAGAGAGAGAGAGAGAGAGAGAGAGAGAGAGAGAGATTGCTATGGCAATGAGAAGAATGATTTTGGAACTTAGGCAGAGCATCTAAGTTCAGTAGTCATAAACATTCCTGTCATGTAACCTTTCACAATGATTTCTTCAAACCAGCAGCGCTCCCAGAATTTTGGAAGGAAAAAATCTATCAAAAGAGGGAATGATAAATAAACAAATAGAATTTGATATGTCCATGCTTAATGATAAACCATTATTTTATAGGGATTAATTGTACCCAGTATAAATATCTAGAGATCTTATTTGAGCATAAATGTACAAATTAGAGGTTAATTGTGTTAATAAAGGGTTAAGGGAATTAGTTTCTAATTTTGAGATATTTTAATCACTCTTTGAGTTTTCTAAAATGCCTATCACTTTAGGTACATGATATTACATTACACTTTGGTTTAAGGGAAATTTAGTGTGAGGTCCCAAATAAGCAACTTATTTAAGGAATGGTCCTATGGAAGAAAATATTTAATAAGAGGTCTCATTGACAACATAAGGTCCTTGTATTGACAACAGTATACGCTGTGTTGACAACACCTCATGTTATCAATGAGACATCTCATTAAATATTTTCATCGATGAGACCATTCCTTAAATAAGTTACTTATTTGGGACCTCACACTAAATTTCCCGTGGTTTAATGTGTATGATATTTTGGAGAGTGATTGCTGAAAAAGAGAAACGCTGAAAACGCTGCGTTTTGGCTGACCAAAGCAACTTCTCCTTCTTCCTCCATCACTTCCACACGCCCTCTGCTCTCCATTTTACAGACCCTCCTCTCCATCCTCTTCATTAATCTTCTCCTTCCATTTCTTCTCGTCATCTTCTACCTTCTGTCACCACCAATCCATTCCCAAACCTACGCTCCGTTGAATCCACCCCTTTCTAACCAGCACACGTCGGCATATTGAGGACCTGCAGCGTTCACTACTGTTCTCTATTTTCCAGACCTCTATCTCCACCTGATCTTCGCCCCATCTACGGACTGGACCTGATTTCCCTATCCTGACCAGCACAACTCCAGTTCGCCATTTTTTGCTTCATTCTTCCACCACATCCATCTTATACTTTCTCTTCAGCTCAAGCTCTCGGAATCAGTCATGGTATTGGTAATGCTTAGAGCTCAGTCCGTCGCTGAAACTGCTGCTGCGGAAGCTCCTATGTCCGGCTGATTTCCGTGCTTCCCTGGGAGATACAACGAGCTAGAGCTTTATCTTAACAGGGAGCTTTCTCTTGCTACTTACCTTAGCTCCAGATTTACAGCCTTGGATTTCAATATTGTATTGATTAAGTGAAGTATAACTATGATGTGTTTACATCCTTCTACTTATGCATATATCTTGATCAGTTTAGTAATTGTCTAGAGATCAATTTCCTGACCTAAAGTAACTGTTCTCTGATTCTTAACTTGATTAAGTGTTGAATCCGTGGATGGTGAAAAACAATGTTATTTTTGGAAAGCGCTAGATATGTGCTTGTTGATCTGGATTATCACATAGCGATGATTAAGAGCTAATCCGTGATAAGCAATGATGGCATATTCATAAGTTCCCAGGAAGTATTGTGCTCGTTTGAGAACTCCGTTGAGAAAATGAATTTTACAGATTTCGAGGCATTTTAGGAATTTTGAGATACTTTTACGGATTTTAAGATGATTTTTATGGATTTCAAGATGGTTTTTACAGATTTCGAGATGATTTTATCTCGGTTTACGTGCACCGTTTGGGAAAATGGCTTCCCAAACAGGCACATTGCATTCTTGATATTAACTCGTTTCTTAGATCCCATCTTTTACCATGTTTGGTATGGTGAAATTGGGGGTGGAAATAGAAATGGAATTTAAAATGGGTATAAATGAATTTCATGATGTAACCCATGTAATTGTTTTCAATTCCATGGAATTGATTTTTTGACCTCTCATTTTTTTTCTATATTTATGTCCATTTCCATCCTCATTTCTATCTCCATTTCTATTTCCACCAAAATCAATTCCAACGTAACAAACAAGCCATTAGTGAATCTCAATTTACAATTCCTAAGCAGTTAACAATACCAAAACTAAAGGAAAAAAATCGGAGGTTCTTTTGAATTTTGAAAATAAAGGAATATTAGGCTTGCTTACATGAGCCTGGAAAAAAATACATTTTACATAAATCGAGATAAAATTTCTTTCACATACTTATCTTGTGGATTTTAAATTACTGCGATTCAAAGAGGCACATTACCGTAATTTCAGTAAAAAAAATCAAATGAATAAAACAGTGTAATTCAGTTCATGGGAATAATGCTGTGGAAGGTGTGTTAATTTTTGCATTTGTGGTATTAGTTATTCTCCGTAAATGTGCAACCAGCTAATAAACTGCCATCACGGATGCTACCAATTCCTGTTAAAACCTAACTGATTTTTTTCGGTATATTAAAAGGTTGAATAAAATACTTAAATTTAATTATAACATATATTCTGAAATGCTTATATAGATCATTAAATTATATGTATTAATATATAAGTAAGTTAAATTAATTTAAAAAATTATAAATCCATCAGCTCTTTAACTTCTTTAATTTTAAAAAATCAATTGACCCTAACCCACTATAGTAAGGGCGGAGCTAATATTGCTCCTTTTTTTTGTGCACCATGTCTTATTTAAGATAGTCTTGTTTGAAACACCATCTAAGCATGTTTTTGCCTCTTTAATTGGAAAATGTGTTTTCAATCTGTGTCAATCTAAATTAACAATAAAAAAACTACATTTTCAACGTGATTTAAGGTTTATAAACATAGCCCTAAACGTCCATCATCTCCGTAGCATTTCCTTATTCAGTCCCAGCTTCCAGCGAGCTGAAGGAGACGCTGAGAATCCTGAGGCTTCAGAATCTGCTTCGTTACACCTATAATCTCAAAGCGACATCTTCAGTAAATAAATCCCATAATCACAGATCAGGCGATAAGAGTCCCTATAATCTTGAAGGGGGCAAAAACCAAATTCAACATTTGGAGATAACTTACACTGCCTTATTTCCTTTCCTATTCATGAGCACAATAGCATATGAATGCTATTTAAAATGCTCCCTCTTTGCCTTTTGCTCTATTTTTTTTCCAAGCCAAAAAAGAGTAAAGCTTTCATTTCTTTAGATTCTCTTCAAGTCTCTCAATTGCTGCACTAATACCGCTCTTTATTTCTTCCCTTCGATCTAATTCTGGATGTGAAGAAATTGGGTTCTCTTCATTAGCTTTTTCTACAAGCTTTAAATGTAACCAACCTACCAGGCAATTAATGGAAACATAACTTTCATCAAGGAGCCAGATTCCAAAATAAATCAGATTACTTCTTCAAAATGTACTGTAATGTAATAAATCATCCAACACTATGATAACTACAAAAATGTTTCACCAAACATATAAACAGCGAACAGCAATCATGTTACAAATTTCCAAAATTGTTGTGTTTCACTAATAATTCATTAGGAAGGGAACAAAGTGGAGAGGAATTTTTTTTCCTTGGAATGGAAATTAGAGAACTTACTCTACATGAATATCAGAACGGAAACACATTGTAAGAATATTACACAGCTGTCCTCCTTTAAATGCCAACTCGGCAATAAGAATTACTTATCTTGAAAGAATCCCTTAAGATACGCATATAGATAAGGAGGCTCTATGGCTCTTCTGACGTTTTGGCTTCTCTCTTTCTACAAAGTTCTGTCCTATTATTGGCAGGATTTTTTTTTTTGGGGTGGGGGGGGGGATAAAGATATCAAAAATCCAATTTCCACGAAAGCTCCTTATTCAAGGATTAATGTGTAAACATCTTACCGAGAGGAAAACAAAATGTTGCTCCCAGAACGGATCCTAGTGCCACATTCCTCGCACGCCAAACAAGTGATCCTGGCACTGAAGTAAGAAATGAACTTTATCATATTGAACCCTTCAATTTCAAGAAAATAAAATGAACTCCTTTTACTATATTTATCATGTCATTACAGAATGTCTAGTGCTCCAAAATAAAATTAAGAATCAGATGCATGATTCCTTACTGATCAAACCAAATGTTGCTGCAGTGGCTGATCCAGCTCCAACAACGTTGAAAACATCATGCACGCCCTGCTTCTCTGCAAGCAGATTCTGTATTCCATAAAATGCAGCAGTGAACATCCCAAGGCGTACCCCACCAATTATTGATCCCTTAGTAACTCGAATAAATCACTTCTCCATTGCATCTCTCATCAATCTATATTGCTCACGTTTATCTGGCGTGCAAGTGAAAAGGATGTATGAATCAGCTTCTCTCTTTCATTGGTAAACAACCATTACATGTAGTTCACATTTCTCATATGCCAGCAATTTGCAAGGTTTTTTTACAAACATGAACTTATCATGCTCGTGAAACAGGTGAGATGGATTCTAACTGGATTCAGATGTAAACTTCTTCTAGCAGCCAAAACGCATATACATGAACATTAATGAGATTATTACCATTTTACTTTCGTTAACAATCCTCAGAGGTAAGCAGATTATTCAGCAACATGTTGCATCCCATGCATTCCTATTTTCTGTGTTATGTGTGATTTTATGGACACAGCAAATGGCACGACACCATTCAACCTCTTTCCAAAGATCCACATTTGAGGATAGCTATATTTAACGGTTTCTTACTCATCATACTATGTCCTTTTATGCTTTTTTTAATTTTGGTGAACATTTCATTTTATACTTTGCCTCCAGGCACATTTTTCCTCACCCTAAACTCATGCTTTTGCAAGTGACGTTGATTCTCTGGAACTGCAAATAAGAAAACTAACATCAATACCCTGCTAGCAATGGTGTTCAACTTAACTCGTCATAGCTGCTTCAGGCATACCAAACCCAACATGAAAAATGCAATTTTATTCCATTGATTTCAATAACCCTACTTCACTGAAATATAATGCAATTCAATGCCAAAGGAAATGAACATAATGCTTGGAGCATCTTTTTATTCGTAAACTTACAACAGAAGCAGACGCCTCCTTGCTGCCTCCATACAACATTCCTGCAAATATTCCAACGACAGTTGCTGGCCCCAGTTAACAGTTCCAGCTAATTTTGGAGTATCCTAAAACAGGAAAGTAGGAGATTACCTATAAAAGCAAATTGAGTTTGGCACCATACGTAAAATTTACAAACTATTTCAAAATTACATATTTTAAAAGATTATAATAAATGGAGAGAGAAGTGTATCATCCTACAAGGAATGATTAGATGAAAATTTTTTAAAATCAGCCAAAGCTCATGAGCAGTAACAAATTTACTATTTATGCATCTTTTGCAACAAACCATTCATACTTCATTGGCAGCTGTGGTAGGGTAGGGTATGCTGATTACTGATAGAAGGGAATATTAAAGCTAGGAGAAGCTTCCTGTGTCTAGCACTCTTGCTTACCAACCCTCCTGAATCTCTACTTTACAAACCTCACTAACAAGGTGTCTGTGAAATTTTGACAAACCAATCATGCATAAGCAAAGCTCTGCTGATTACTGCTTATCACATTTAGTTTGTGGTTTAGTTTATGATATCAGTCGGTCAAGATTAAAGCAACTGAGATGCCTAAAATCTAAATTTGATAGATATTTGTTGGTTACTTACGGACAAAATCCGGAACCAAAACTGAACCTATTTTGACAATTTGGTGGGACTTGTGAGTTAAAGTTCTCTAAGTCAACAAGAAAATTTAATTCTCCATATCCAACTCTATGACTCTCATTAGAAAGAGATAGAGTGTAGCACCAATACAAAGATACAAAGTAACTTGTACGCCTCTCTTTAACATGCAAACTCTCTACAAACAGCCAATAATATATCATCATAATTCAGTAGCACAGAGGGCTACGTATGTTCTAAACATAGAATAAAAATAACAATCCAAGGAAGATGGGTTGAAAGTTGTTACATATGGAACGGAAGATTCTGAGTTCTCTGTGGTTTCCATTGATGGAGGGATGCAAAATCAACGAACGAACTTCGATAACCCGTTAGGTTGCCGAGAGATTAGGATAGACAATAAGAATCCGTAAAATCTTCGAACTTTGAAACGGACCGATGGAATCAGTACGCAAATATCAGAACTAAACTAATTCAGTGAAGAAGGCGCACTCGTACTCCTGAATATAATGTAGGAGAAGCTAGGTCAGTTCAGTAAATAGGAAATCGAATTAATTGTTATACTTGTTATAAAAACACTAACTTTCAAACTCACGGTAAAAAAAGAGGGCTTCAAACTAATCAAGAGATGATTCGGACGAAAGAACCGTATTGCAAGAAATAGCAGAATGAGAAGAGGAAGAGAGAAGAGAACCAAGTTCGATGCAGCTCACCTTCACGAAGGCAGACCACACAGGCACGCAGACGACGGAGCACACAGACGGAGGACAACCAGCAAACGCCACTAAGCAAGCTCGACTACGGCAGACAGAAGAGACGCAGAGGCAGAGTACAACGACAGTGCATTAGGGCAGGGCGTCAGACATGGCAAAAACGCATCGTTATGTTTTTTTTCACAAAGTCATTATACGAGTATTTCATCACCATGGAGGCGGCTTTATAGATACTGTTACCATGCACTAACTCAAAATCAGTGGCAGACTTGGAACCTGAGTTCAGGATGTGTAAGTTATTTTTTGAGAAGATAAGTATGATTTATTCTTAATATCTTTTGAGAAGAATTTGAGCAAAATTTAGTGGGTTCAAAATTAGCAAATAAGTGGGTGTAAAATAAATCACATAATACTAATATATACCTAATTTTCTAAAAATCAGGAGGTACATCTCCACCCCTGAGAAGCATGTAGGTCTCAAAACCCAAGTTTGCATGAAAATTAGGACATGCATTATCTTCTCTATAAACATGTACATACTCAAATCCATCCAATTTGAACATCACACATTTTAATAGATTCAAATGTGAATATCTATCCTCTTATAATCTATGCAACATATTAGCTCCGTTTGGTAAGCCCGTTGGCACAACGGGTGCGCTTACCGAGACACTTTTCCTCTCACATAAACTACCTTGGAATCTGTGTCCGTTTTTCCAACGGGCTATCCAAACGGAGCCATTGACTATTGCACTAGAGTCACATTCAAAAATTAGTGATTGTATACCAGATATATCAGTTAATTGCAAACATATTATTACACCTTAGATTTCAGCTTTGATGGCTGAACATGCTCCCCATCTAATGTTCCTCTCTTGCCTTTTCTGTCATGTGTTTCCATATCTATTATTTGTCCAACTTGTCGAGGAACGTTGAACCCTTCTTCGAATAGACTCATTCCTCCAATTCCATAAAAACCATCACAATACTCCAAATTTTGTAACCCTTACCGTATCAAGTCTGCTCAGATTCCATCTGAACCAATATCTATTTTGTGCCACATAGAAATTTGGTTCGTAGTTTTGGGCTACCACTTGTCTCCATACCATTTTTGCAATTGTACAGTCCCTAAGCACATACATGAGAGTTTCAGCCTCATTTATCATTTATGCATTTATAGCATTTCGGGCATGCTCCTAATACAGTATAAGGGTTGGATAACTAATTTGTGAATATTAAAATTATTTTTTGTCAAAATTAGAACAATTTGCTTAGTTATTTGTAAAAATATGTGTTGATTTTTAAAAAATGCTCTTTAATCATATACATTGGAACCATCCTTTAAATGAAACCATCTTAATATGTGTTATCAATATGATACTTTAAGAAAAATTTATAAATTTGGAAGATAAATTAGAATGAGATTTTATATTTATGATCAAAGTAAATTCTTTATCTCTGAGAAGTATCATATAAATTTAAAAAAAAAAGAGTTGTGGCAGACTTTTTTTTTAAAAAAAAATTAACACCATCTTCTCAGCTATTGGGTTCAAGTTCAAATCTCATGTAATAAACAGAGAATATGACAGCGAGCAAATAAAAGAAGTAATCTGACATTGGTTTGGATAGTGCCATGTTCAAAGTTAAGTTAAAGTGAAAAAGAAAAGCAGCAGACTTGGATTCAAAGAAAGGTTAATACTGGTTTCCATGATTGTGAAGAGTGCAGCCATTATATATATATATATATATATATTCCAATTATGCAAAATGTGCGTGTCGTACATAAATTTTCTGTTCATCCATTCAACAAAAGGCTTCAACCTCAATACTTGAAAAGCTGAGTGAATCCCAGCATCCCTCACTCTGCAGTTATTCATAAATCATTTGATACTGTGTTTTTTAAAGTTGAATCAGAATTCTAAAGTCGCAACTCTTCTGTTTCATTACATCCTTTCAACTCTAAAGCCCCTGTTCTCCCTCATTGAAATATATATATATATATATATATAGTTCTCCACACTTTCTTTGTTTTCTGTACGTTACAATTTTGAGATTTTGGGTCTTGTCTGAGAATCTAATTGGGCAGGAAGAAAGGTGAACAATTAAGGTCAGAAACTGTACCGCATTTGAAATAGTGGAGTGTGCTATTTACAAAGGCCTCCCATTGCTATGGGGATTTGGATTGAAAAAGGTAATTCTTGAGTCTGCAATCCCTCCAGATCGTGATTGTTTTTTTCAATAAGAAGTCACTTAGTGTATTTGGTGGAGCGTTTCGAAAAATCAAACGCACGTTCAATAATGTTTTTTATAAAACAAGATAATCTCCTCCACATATTTACCTCGACTTACGTAAAAGTATTTCTTTACCGCGTTCCCAAACGGACACACTTTAACCAAAACAGAAAAGAAAGATAATTCTTGAATATGATATCAAGTCTCTTATCAATTGATATGTAATTGATAGAACTACGTATGTGTTTGGGAAGTGATTCTCAATCACGTTACACACAAGTACAAAACTCATTTTACATACTTAATTCAAAATTTATAAAATCGTTCTTCCGACAGATTCTTAAACATAGATAGCAACAACCATTCTTGCAGTTTGGTATTTATTTAGATTTAGAATTTGATATTCACATGCTTACAAGTTTATTTAAAAACAATCTCATATTTCACTACATTATCATAATATTTAGGAAACATTCTCTATGCTCATGATCTGATGTTTCTTAAATCTTAATCCTCTTCAAATATTTTTTTTGAAAAAAAGCCATCTCCAATCTGTGAAGCACTTGCTCAAAGATAGAATGTTCAAGTTCCATATATTATTAGTACAATAAGCCATAGATTATAATTATAATTAACTATGGAGATCATAGTCCAAAACAATGATGACCTTTCTCCTTCCACTACTAGCAGATCATAAACAAAAACAAAAACACCAGAACCCACATGGAATCACACAAAATGCTTTCATAGGATCAGGGTATTGTGTCTGTCTTAATCTTCAAAATATTAATACTTTTAATAAAAGACACCCAATGGGGAATTCTTCCCTTTTCTCTTTTTTGACCACCCCAGTACAAGATACCCTCTTTTCTTTCCACGTAACAATGAAAGATTAAAAGAAACCATCTGCCCTTAAGAGTTCACGTGCTTGTGTTCTTCACTTATGTTACTTTCTCATCCATTGCACAATAAAATAAAGTAGCACACAAGAACTAATAGCCAAAAAAGAAAAACAACCCCATCATCATATTCATATGTATGTTCCACAAAATATTGAAGAAAGATCCCATCATCCTCTAGACCATGTAGCTATGCCTTTAGTTTTTTTTCTTTTTCTTCTTTTTTCTCTCTAACCTCTTTTTACAGTGATCATACCCCACCCCATTAGAGGATCCTATAGGGCTGTGTCCCTCCAACTTCTGCCAAAAAAGAAATTCCCATTTTTTTCTCCTTCAAGTTTCATATTCTGTTCTTATTGCTCCGTTCAGCAGCAATGGAGAGAAGCCTCGAGACTCCCTGAGTCCACACATCATATTCCCTCTGGTTTTTGCACTCGAACTCGACGACGCCCCGCATCACGGTCTTCAGCCCAAAGTAGCGCCGGTTCTCGCCGCCCTCAAGCAAGTGGCGGCCGGGCCAGGCAGGCATATCCTTTATCACTTCCTGTACCACATCTGCAGAATTCAGAGAGAGAGAAAGCATCAGGATCTAAGTTTCTACTAGCAAAGCATCTTGGAAATTCAAAAAAAAGGGGGGTGAGAAGTTAAAGAAGAACACTTTAATCTTTTGAAAAACATTAGTGTTGGCCTTTCACAAATCCCTAAAACGGAAGAAGAACCCACCTCCAAATCTGTTACCAAATAATTATTGGAGAAAGACAAAAAAGTGATCACAAAGAGAGAGACATAAAACTAAAGAGAAGGAACTCACTCTTTTTCTTTTTTGTGATGGTCCCAGCAACATGTCTACTCTTCATCTTCAACATAACCTAAAAACAAAAAGAAGGCTTCAGAAGAGTTAAAGATTGAAGATTTCTAAGAAACTGAATTAAAGATCCACTCCACTAACACATCATCATCATCATAATCATTCTTAATATCACAGAGAGAGAGCCCACATTTCCTTTAGCTTTATTCTATGATCAAAGTTCACACTCATCATTAAGCGTCATGGCTCTTCCTAATTGATGATCCCCAACTGATTGGTCAATTCATCATTTGTCTATATAGCATCCAAAACAAAGGACATTATCTAAAACAGATAAGAATTAAAAGTCACACTCACCTGGTTCATCCTGTTTATGTAAACTGATACAATTTTCCAATGAAGATCACCTGCGAATTGTCAAATCAACAACAAAAAAACCACTTAATCACACTGATCAGCATAAAAATCCAAAAATTTGAACAGAAACAACGTTATGTTCTTGTCCTAAGGCACCTTTGCGAGTTCGTTTGAGGAGTTCACAGCCTCTGGCCAGTAGTTCTCTGCTACAGATGCCTAAGAAATTCTCTTCCGGGGCTAATTCGCCGCTGAAGCTACTGTCCGAGTTGCCATTGCTTCCGTTGCCGCCGCCGAGGGCGGTAGCTGCCATACCTTTCTCTACAGGAATTACTGCTGCAATATTCCAAACCTCCTTGAGGGCCCTTGCTTTCAATGTGGCTGCCCCACGTAAAGCTGTGAGGATTCAAAAAAACCACAAACCACAAGATCAAAAGATTGGCCTCATCAGCTTCATATGTGTCTATATCACAGCAACTCAATATCATACTTTGGTCCTCAAACATATTAGGGCCCGCCCCCTCGCCAATTTTTAATGCTTTGAGTTGAAACTGTTTTTGTTGTACCATTTGAATTCATCAAAGTTTTTATGGAATATATGACGCTCAGAAGACTGTGTTTATGGTGGTGATTTTAACTTTACCTTTTTAATATCTCTACAAAAAAAAAGATTTAAGATGGGAAATTAAATTGGGTTATTCAATTATTTCGTACCTGTAGCCGCTGCAGCTGTTAGTGTCATTATGTCTCCGGCGGATCTCACGTTCACGGCGGAGCCGACCACCGATGCAAGGTGCTCACGCTCAGCACCCATGGCCTCGGCCGCCTCGACGCACTGAGCGGCGACCAATGTTGCCGCTGAGGCCACGGCCATGTCGGTCTTCGCCATCTGCTCGTCTTTACCAGCACCAGAGGACGCGGCGGTGGCGGCGGCGATGGCCGCTACGGCTGCGGCAACCCCGGCTACAGAGACCGCGGCGTGAAGCTGGGCGTTGTGGGCCCTGGTTTCCTCTTTCTTCTTCTCCTTCCTATCCTTAAGCCACCTCCCGACCGTCTTCCCCCCACCGCCGGCGGCAGTCGCAACAGTACCTCCGGGCATGTTGGTCGGCCGGAACTGTGTGTTCAAGTTGTTGGTGGTGGTGGAGCGGTTATACTGCAGAAGAAAGGAATTCGCGGGGTCCATTATAAACCAAAACAAATTCCAGAACCGGAACAACAAAACCATGTGCAAAAATCTGTTATTTGATTCTCTTGTTTCTTCTAAGAGGAAAGAACCGTTTAAAAAAAACCTTGAGAAGCTAAGAAAACCCCAATACAAGCAACCACCTCGTGCTTATCGGGTCCATTAGCCATTATTGCAAATCACAATAGAGACGAATTCCAAAGCTGTGTTCTACTAAATCAGGACTGGCACGACAGTTTCTATCATTCTATGTGATATATAGTCCTGTTTGGGAAAATAGTAGTCTTCTAACGAAACTCGTAAGATCAAACCTAAAATAAAGCTAAAAGTAAAAAGTCACTGTACAGAAATATATAGACAACTAAATATTCTTATATTTTAAGAGGAAGTTTTCGTTTTCATCTTCGTTTAACAGCCTTACTCATCACAGAGAGAGGGTTTAATCTAATCTAATCATCCATAATAAATAAATGGGTTAGTCAGTAGATGTCTCATGGGAAGTAGGAAAAACGAGTGAGAAAATTAAGGCATTGAAGAGTGTAACGAGAAGAACCCCCACCAGGCTATCTCTCTCTGGGTAGTATCATTAAAGAGCGTTGGTTATAGTGAAAGCTGAGCTATATGCTCGGTTCTAAGTTGGCAGCAGTGAGACCAGTAATAGTGTTCCGTACCAGGAAAAAAAGTGAAAAGAACAGCAGCAGCAAAACATGGTTGTTGGATTAGGTGGATGTCAGATTCCGGCAAGAAGCCAGGCCACCGGCAAAGCTAGAAAGCAGTAATAATAATAGTATACGTGTAACCAGGGAAAATTAAACGTCATGATGGATCTCTTATAGGACTAATATCATTTTGAAATACTATGGTAAGCCGTACGAGGAAGGGAGGGGCGGCACAAACCTTGACATCGTCGATTTCAGAGGGGGAAACAGGAGGACTATCAGTTAAGGAGCCACAACTCTGAGTTCCGTTGAGAGGGCCACTACTGTGAGAGAGCCTGCCCGAAGTGCGTGGAGACACCTCCTGCTGCGCGAGGGAAAGCAATCATTGCGTCAGTTAAAAAACCAAAAGAGCCATTGATGATTTTAACCAAACTCGTTAGGATAATGAAAAAAAAGCGTGAGTAGAGAGATATATGTATATATATTGAGAGTGAGTAGAGATATATATGTATATGTATATAGATTGAGAGAGAGAGAGAGAGATGATTGTGCTTCTGTTTAGTGGGTGTGAGATGAAAACACAAAATCCCCGTGTGAGGATGAAGTCTAAGAGAATTGATGAACGAGAAGTGTGAAGAATCAGCAAGAAATAAACTGAACGAGAAGGAGGAGGAGGAGACCGGGGAATGGAATCTGAAGGAATTAAAGAACAAGGAATTTGAAAAAGGGGAAGCAGGAAAAATTTTTTGATTGAACTCGAGAAGAGGACAAGGATAGCTAGAAACCAAAATCAGCTTCTCAAAGTGTGAAAGACAGGAGCGAGCCGAGCCAACAAGAACCAGAAGGAAAAAAACAAAAATCACTAAAGAAAAAAACAGTCACATAAATCCATTAGAGATGTTTCTATCTTCAGGGAAGGAGAAGAGAAGAAAAAATAATCAAAATCCTTAAAAGAAACAAAGGGAAAAAAACCATCTCATCCACTGAAAAAAAAGAAAAAATGGCTTGATTTGACCGTACATACATGCTCTGCTCCACTGAGCTCACTCACCGACTGTGACATAATACGCTCCATGACCATCTGGGAGGTTTCTGAGGAAGCAAAAGAGAATGGGTTTCCTGAAAAGGCGGCATTCTCCTCGATTTCGCCGGTGATGTCTTCCAGAATGGGACCGCCGTGAGCGCCGCTGCTGAGACCTCCATTTGGGGGCTTGGAAAGCAGGAGCTGAGCAGGGGAGAGAGCCTTGGAGACTTCGAGAGCAGAGACACTCCATGAACGAGAGAGGAACTCCATGGGCTCATGCGGGGTCTCCGGCGGCCTGAACATCACAGAATGAAACGGGTCGGGTCTCCATGGCTCGGTTTCCGGCTTGTCCATTTGGAGATAGAGAGAAGTGAAGGAGACGAAGAACAGAGAGGTTGGCGTTAGACAGGAGAAAGAAGCTTTGGCGTTGCTTCGTTTGGTTCGGTGTTTTTTTATAGAGAAGCGTGGAAAAGAAGAAGAGAGAGAGAGTATCAAATTATCAGTTATAGAATTAGAAGGGGGAAACCAGAGAGGGAGGGAGTCCAACCAGTCTCATTCAAAATAAGAAAATACAGTGTATTTGAAATATACAATTACTGAAATCATAACACCTGGTAAGTCCGTTTTATCAACGGGTATATTTACCGAGATAAAATTCCTCTCACATAAACTACTTTAGAATTTGTGTCCGTTTTTCCAACGGGCTATCCAAACACACCCAACATATTTCATTATATCTATTATTTATAAATTAGAATAAGGCTTCAACTTATAATCTAATAGGAAGCAATATTTTAGTGTAAAGTGTGTGTTTGGGAATGTGTTGGAAGAAAAAAGTTTACAAATTTTGAGAAAAATTTACAAAATCCAAAAAGAATTTACCAATTTTGAAATGCTTTTACAAATTTCAATATGCATTTTACGAATTTCGAGATACTTTTTATCTTGACATGTGTGTACAGTTGTGAGAAAGATTTCCCAAACATGCAAAAAAATCTATTCAAAGTCCCATTTATGTTGTAACTAGTGTAAATTGGGTAAGGAGGATCTATAACATAGCAGGTACTTATTGTTTGTTTGAATTAGTGATAGAAACTACTTTAACATGATTTACATTATAAGAGGTAAGCATGTGAAAAGAATTTTATTCCATCTTTTATGAACTTATTTTTGTAACGCAAATTTAAATTGTGCCTAAAACATTTTCAACATAATTTTACATATTATGGTCTATAAGATAAGTATTTAAAATAAATTTTATTTTAATTTACATAAATATACTTTTTTTTAAATGCTCACATAAATAGGGATACTATACTTTAAAATATGACTACTTCACTAAGTGTGTAACTCAGATTTAAAATTCATTCCAAATAATAAAATTTGAATCTATCTAAATAAATGACAAAAGCTTAAAAAAAGGAAGTAGGCATTGTGCATTTAATGGGTTTACCGCATTCACGAAAGATTAATAGTTTAATTTATTATATTATTAACGCTAACATCAATCAAATTTGTTCATTAAAATAAAAAAACAACTTGGTGTTATACTAATTAATTAAATGATATATTGATTAATAATAAATTAGATACATTTTTTAATTTTATTAACACTATATTCATTTTTACCTCACATAAATATTTTTCTATGTTAAAAATAAATCATATAAACCTCCATTGAATTATTGTAAACTGCTAAATTTTAGTTTTACTTTCTAGACTTATATGATTTTTTTAAACATATATAATATATAATAAAAATATAAAAGATATTATGTTTGATTAAAATTATGTAACTTTTTATGTTAATAAAAGTTTGTGCTAAGTTTTAAAATTATATAATTTTGGAAAACTGAACAAATTGTACTGTTTCCAGTAAAATTAAGAAAAATTATGTTTAATTTGATAAATTTTAAAATTCTTTATTAGTTTTCAAATATAGTTTGAGAGAAAGTAGAAATTATTGTTACAAGTAATTTAGTATTTTATATTTTTATTTTTTATCATTATAGATAATAACAACTTTTATGGTCCTTCTAAATAAATATTGTGCCTTTTTGGTAATCATGGGCTTATTTTCATAAGCACGTTTAACAGTGCTTTTTCACAAAACGAGATAATCTCCTCCACATATTTGCCTCGACTTATGTGAATAAGCACTTATAAGTGAGTTATGGCAATTTGCCAAACGGGCCCATTACTTCTTATTGGTCTTTCAATCTAATTTCCTTTCTTTGAATCTTAACTATGTACTTTATGTTGATAATATTGAGTAATCTTGACCCATCCTACCCCATACCATTTGTTCCAGTTTATGAGGATTAATAATTAATACAGTAATTATTCTTCATTTTTAATCAATAGAAATTCATACTCAATATATTTAGTACCCAATGCTCAATCTGCAATAAGTTAAAAGATCTAGAAATTCAAGGACAAAATATTATTTCAGTTCTTTACCTTTAAATTAATAATATTAAATAATTTTAGCTCAATTTTGGTTTTTTCCTTGCACCATTTGATGAGGGAATTTTAATTATTTTATTATTATTCATGAAACTCTTATATTTTAAAAAATGCATTGTAAATCTTAAATTTTATGGTGTTTCAACTAATACATTTTTATTTGGCCAACAAAAATTCATAAATTCTTAGATTTAAAATTAAATTTCAAATAAATTATTAGGTCCGTTTGGTAACATGGTGGAGAAGTACTTTTACATAAGATGAGGTAAATATGTGGAAGAGATTGTCTCATTTTACAGAAAAATACTGTTAAATGTGTTTATAAGTAAAAGCACCAATAAACGGTGCCCTACATTATTAATCATAAATGATGCAATTTTAATGATCAACGAACAATATGAGTAAAGATAAGTAAATCCAATAAATGAAGACGTTGTGTTGGGGGACGGTGATGGGATGTGATGGGGTCGCATTAGGGGAGGGAGGGAAGGAGGCGCGTGATGATCTGGCGGCAGGAGATGAGAGAGATGGATAGAAATAGAATACATATAGATCGTACGGTGGGATTCGGTTGGACGAGCACTGACACATGTTGTACTCTGTTTGGTTTTGTTTCTTTCTCCCTCTCCCTCCACTCTTCTTTTTCTCGTCCTGCGTGCGCTCATACAACTTATGCTTGGCTCAATCTGTGAGTTGGAATTGAAAATGAAATTCATTTTTTATGTTTGATACAGTAGAATTGGGATGGGATTAAAAATGAAAATAAAATTTAAAATTAGTAGAAATGAATTCTATGATGTAATTTATGGAATTGTATTCAATTCTATGGAATTGATTTTTTAGTCCATCATTTTTTTCTATATTTATATCCATTTCTATCTTCATTTTCATCTCTATCAAAATCAAATCCAGCCTACTAAACTAAGTCATCATACTCTCGTCTTCTTCCACGTTCAGTTTTCAAACACTTGGGTGCCGTTTGTTTCACTGAACGTCCGAGAATGAAAATGAAAAATCAGCATTTTCTACCGGGCTTGTCTACAAACAAGTTAAAAGAGTCAGATACACGTTGAATAATATTTTTCTATAAAATAAGATAATCTTCTTCATATATTTACATTGACTTATGTAAAAATATTTTTCAATCGTGTTCACAAACGGATGCATGGTTTTTGACATTTGGTTTGCCTAGGAAATTGCTTTCTGATGCTGTGGAATCTTCCATAGAAGTGCTCTTCTAACGTAAAATGGTGGGAACTCACTTTTCATGTGCTCTGAAAAATGTTAAGTCGTGACCTAGGATAATTTAAATCACAATCTAGTTATAAACATTTCAAATTGCGATTTGGAGATTCCAAATCATGATTTGTGATGTTCAGATCATGATCTGTGAACAAATTATTTTTCATTTCAGTACATACTATATAAAAAAAATTTATTCTCCTCCATTACGTTATATTCCCATAAATTCTTTAAAAGGATGATTTTCAGTGGAAATAACTATACATGTTAGCATGTTAGGAAGGTTAATACGCATATTTCACAAATACCTAATTTGATGTGCAACTTAGTTATTTAGATTAATTTTTTATAAAACTTAGGTGAGATACGTCCCAAATGCTCATCATCAAAATCAAAGCATGCTTCTGTATTCAAATGGCGCTTACAAATATACTTATACATCATTCATTAATAAGGTTTTCCCATTAATAATGAGATTCATATTCATGATCTTGTGAGTTATGAGTCAATATCTCACTAGTCAATTGAATGAAGTATACGAAAAAATCTGTTGACTTTCTTAAAAATCCTATTTCTCTGTTTATTTAAAATTTACGGGGAATTCCCTTTGAAATATGCAGCCAACCATCAAAGTTTATGCGGAAAATTTATAATTTTGACATATATAATGGATTAATATCTTATAATGAATCGCTTCCTCCCAACGTGTACGCAAGTCAGGATAGAATGCATCTTGAAATCTATAAAAAGTATTTTAAAATCTATACAAAACATATCGAAATCCATAAAATATCTCAAAATCCGTAAATTCTTTTCTCTCAACAGAATTCTCAAACACACATATTTAAAAGTAAGCAAGAAGAAAACAAAATCCATCTCCAATTCCGGGTTCGGCCTTGCCAAGTTCTGTTCAAATTTGTTCAATTAACTACTTCCATGAATTATTATCTACAAATAAATTCAATACATTTTTCGTAGGAGCACATATCCATCCCAATTAATATTCTCATCTCTATTATCTCAATTTTCCTCTTTATATATCATGACATGCAAGATATTTTGAATTAACTGAGAGTGAAATGACAGATACTAATGAGAAATTGAACAAAAAACAGTAAGCGTGACCAATAATAACATAGGAATTGTTGCTATCAAAATTTGCTGGAAATAATTGGGATAATATATCTGTGTCTCTGGACTTCATATTGTTTGGGTTAAAACCTGTTGATTTGCAGGATTTGGATATGTGTGTGTTTTTTCATCAATCACATTCTTCAATCCCCACACGGCATGATTGATCCATCATCACATGCCTGTGCTGGATTTTTTTTTCTCAATTTTTTTTCCCGTCCGGTCTCCAGAGCTTCGCCCTGACTAATTTAGATTTGACCCTACCCGCGTTGCGCTCCTGGAAATGGTGGGTGAGTCTCCCAACGGTGGCTGCTGCATACACAAGGGCTAGAACTCGAGACCTTGCTTAAACTGAAACAAGCCGCTTACCACTTGATCTAATCAACCGTTGGTTTTCTCACTTTTATTTGCTTTAAACCTCTGACTAATTTTAAAATGGATGCTTGGCTTTTTTAAAATAATCCTATTAATCATATGTATTAAAACTATCACTTAATAAGAATCTTCACATGTGAAATCAATAAAGACATGTTGCGAAAAAATAAATTTTGGAGAAAAGTAAGTCGAAATTTTATATTCAGGATTAAAGTAAACCATTTTTCGATTCTTAAATTAAACACAGGATATGGTATTTGTTTTGTTTGTTTAATTAGGAATTTATGATTTTTCTCCTGTTTTTTTTTTTTCATTTTGCCTGAACTCAGTAAACTATGTGAATTTTACCCTTTCTATGTGTATTGTAATCTTTCATTTAAAATATTCACCTACATTTTCATATTTGATTTGCCTGTATATAATAATATTGTTACATCATATATATTGTATACTAAATATACATTTTATTAAAAACAATTTTGCCTTTAAATTATTCTCTCACAATCACTATGTATCATACACGATCACGCATACATAGTAGTGTCACCCTGAAGTATTAAAAACTAACAAGGGGACAGTACTGCTCATGCTAGTAATGGGAATGTGGGCCGGCCCGCGGGTTACGGATTGACTCCGGTGCCCAGCCCGTCAGATGGTGGGTTGGGATTTCTCAACCCGCAGCCCGCCAGCTTTTTACTTTTTTTATAAAAAATAAATTTTTTTTTCTTTTTTACCCAGTTTTTTTCTATAAGATTGCATATTTATGATGTTCTCTTTCAAATTCTATGAATAAGTGTTCAATAATTTTCTAAAAATATAATTTAATATTACTTTTTTCTTTGTAAATAATATTGGGATGAAAAAAAGTAAAAAAAACATAAAATCTATATTTTTCAAAAAAAATAAAAAGCGGGTTAATTCTGGCGGGCTGACGGGTTGGACCCACGGGCCCAACCTGCATTACCGGCACTAGCTCATGCCATAAACATCGTTGTATTGACTAATATATGAGTGAGAAAATTTTAAAAAATTATAAAAGTTATAAATAAATACGCTATGACCAGGTTAGTTTATTACCCCGTAGACAACTATTTCACCCTTTTTTTATTTAAAGGGGTAGGCACTAACGATATGATAGTAAGATTAAATCTGTAACTTCCCACTTGAGAGATACTATACCACTAGATTATAAGGTCTTGGGTAATTATTTCACTCTTTGAAATACTAACTTCAACATTAGTAAAAGCATTAATTAACTTTTTTATATTAAAAAAGTTAATAAATTACTTTATATTGTATATTATGATATATTTATGTATATCATTAAACTATATATCAATTTATTTAGTTTCTTCAATTTCACGAACAAGTTAGATAGTGTGTGATAGATGTGAATGTTTTGTGCGTGTCAGCACGTTTTGAAGAGAATAAAATCTACATCATGTAAAATTTATTCATATTTTTTGAATCTGTCCTTACTTCTACATAAATTTTAAATATCACTGCTTTGATCTTATCATAGACTCCCTTTAATGTTGGCAAAAAAAAAAAAAGACTCCCTTTAATAAAAACATTATTGAAAATAAGCAATAAAAGTATTTTAAAGGGTGAAATAATTATTGGGCGAGATTATTTCGCAAAACTAAAATCTAAATTCTCGATATTTTATTTAAATAATAAAAGTTGACGCCTTTTTTTTACCCAAAAGGACTATCGATGAGTTTTCAAGAAACGCCGGCATCAATTCCATTGGCCGCTGACACGGCATAGCACCGACCGTAAGGTCCGACCCGCCGTAATTAATAATTAGTAAGGATTATTGAATAGCCGCACAAAATTCAACCTTCAAAAAGTTCTGAATTGTCAATATATCACGAAGTATTGTGATTTCTTATATTGAATTTTATTATTTATAATTACATAGTTTCCATTTGTTCATCACTTGTTACGAAGACTTTTCATTTACTATATTGTGTTGTGTAAGACTGTATAATAATCCTTTTTCAATAATCACCTAATCTCCACTTATTTTGTTTTGCCGGCAAAGACTACAAAAAGGATGAAGTAATTGAGTAATGGTGATAAAAATGTAATAGATATTCCATAATTTAATTTTGATTTAAGTAAAAATCTACACAAGAAGTAGTTTCTCTTATGCACATAATTGGAGTGGCTGACAGTGATTTGAGTTGAGAGAGCAAGTGAGGATGTTGAGTTGAAAGAAATTTTTTAATCGAGTCAGCGAAGTAATTTTTGCCACTTCCATTCTTATAAATGACAACGATGATAATACAAAAGATGAAATGACAACGTATTGGATTGTAAGTGAATAAAAAATTTTAACGTTGAATCGCATTGAGTCATGATTGTATTATAAGTAAGTGAGTTTTAAGTTACAGGAAAACTCATTTAACAATAATGATCCTTGGCTCCAATAATTGTTTTTCCCCTTCCCTCTCTACTAGGATTTGGTTTTGTGTCATTGAGTTTGGTGTGTTTGGGAAGTCCGTTGAAAAAAATTAATTTACAGATTTCGAGGTATTTTACGGATTTTAAAATGGTTTTATAGATTTCGAGATGGTTTTATATTAAAATGTATGCACCGTTTGGAAAACAGTATTCTCAAACAAGTACGATAGTGATCTCCGATGGGTGCCTCTAAGGTCATGGGAGGCAATGGATGGATCGAAGGGGGCAAAATAGGCTTACAGTTGAATGGAAGCCATGGAAGAAACAGTGGATAGATGGGAATTGGGGCTTTTCAGTTTATGTGAGGAAGACAGATAAATGTGTGCTCATTTGGGAACTCATTTTCTCCAACGGTGTACGTAAGCGAAAATAAAACCAACTATAAATCTGTAATAATCACCTCGAAATCCATAAAAACATCTTGAAATTCATAAAATCACATCGAAAGTAACTACTGTCTCATGACGGAGTTAACTTGTTTTGTATTGCTGAATGTATAAAAGTGTGGGAAATTATTGTGGTTTGGTTAACCTGGCAAGTGGCAAGTGGACCAATTTTGTGGTGAGTGGAAAATTATCAAATAAAAATGGCGCTAAGCCTAGCTATGCATTTGAGCTACCAGGAAGAATAATAAGAGAAACATTTATTGAAGAAAATGCATTTAATAAATAATATATCCGTTTGGAAGTTGTTTTAACAATGGCAACGAATTGATAAATCATACCCATGCATGTTGGCGTTATGGGAAAACTGCGAAATGCTACTTCGCAACATTAATGTGAATTTAATATTCCATCTATCATGAACTACTAACTTTTTAATTTTTATATACTAAATTAAGTTCACTATTTGCATTAAATTAAATTAGCTTCTACATGCTCATACACCTTATCTCTGTTTTTTTTAATTTAGCATCACATCTCAAATAAAAAATTAATGAATAAAATGTTTCAAAAATTCATAAAATTACCATCAGGTCTCAGGAATAGCTACTGAGGTTGTCATTAACAATCTTACCAGACTTCATTAACAACCACAGCAGCTATTCTTTGAACTTATGATAATTTTATAAATCTTTAAGACATTTATTCATTAATTCTTCTACTTAAAATTTGATTGTAAATTTCTTTGTTTTTTTTTTGTTAATTTTTGGAGGAATAAGATTACAAGAGGCGCGTGGGCGTGTGGTGATCCAGACGAGAAACAAAGGAGGCAGGCGAACAGAAACCGGAGTTGTTTGCCGGTGTCGGAGGGTGACAGTTAGAACTTAGAAGAGTACCTCCGGACACCAAAGCGCTGCGTTTCGACGCACCGATTCCAATCCTTTGTGTACCATCGTCTGTTCATTTCCCTTTGCTGACGTCACCCTCCGGCCTTTTTTCATCTCCCTCTGCCCTTTGCTTTTTTCCCTGTCTCCCCCTTTTTCTTCCCATTTCACTGTTAATAAATTTTTAGAAAATATTATTTCTTAAAAAATTAATGAAAAATCCCATCATCTCCTTTTTTATAATTTCCATCAATTTCAAGGCGTTCAAAATATTCCCATGCCATGCATTGCCGAGTCTGTTTTTAGCCGAACTTCTAAGTTGTTTCTTCAATATAATTTATAATTTACAAAATATGTAAGTGAGATAAGTTTATCTTAACTTATGCAAATTTGATTTTGTAAGGATATGGTAAAAAACCTTTAATTTCAAGATTTAAAATTGTTTGATAAATTATTTTGAAGGAAATGATAAATATAAAAGATAAAATAGATTATTACGATTAATTTATATTTAAAATCAAATCCAACATCTGATTAGCTCTTGTATAGTTATATTAGGGACTAGTGCGTGGGTAAATTTAAAAATTTATTAAATTTTAAAATATGGCTAATAAGATTCAAGTTTTTCTTAATTTCAATAAAACATAATAGAAATGTTACTCTAACATTAACGGAGGCAAATGGTCAAATAAAGTTTTGTTCAACAAAATAAAATTATTTAACAGTCAAATCTAATGCTTTTAACGGAAAGGGCAACATTACACCGCTTTCTATATTTTCAAGGTAATATTACGCATCATACAACTTTCGAACACCCAGTGCAACTTCGTGATTACTTCCGGAGCAAATTCACTCTTTAACCTTGATATATTCAAATACCAAGTTCACCTAAGCAATTTATATAATAAATGGATTAAAATCACAATCAATATGCAAAAATATTAGTTCTTCTTGTGTGGCCTCAAAGGTACGCATAAGGAAATTACAAATCCCCATCTAAATCAGAAAAAAAGGGTCATAATAGTAATAAATGGAGAAATGAATTAAAAAGAAGGAAGGGATAAGAAAATGGGTGGTCAAATAAATGTGGGGCAGAAGTAATGAGTGAGTGGGAATATTGGTGGGTAAATAAGGGCAGAATGTCTGTGCCTTGTTTCTCCCATTCCCTACAATTTTCCTCACTCTCACTTATTCTCTGCCTCCTCCTTTTATTTATTTCATTTTTTCTTAATCAAATAAATTTCCTAGTCAACTCTCTAATTCACCTATGGCTTCTAATTTTCAAAAACTCTTAATCTATGACATTCCTACAATTAACGTTGAAGAAATAATTAATTGATATAATTTTGAAAAGTTTTAGTAATTATTTTAGTCATTTAAAAAACATTCTTTTCAACAAAAATTATTTCTTGTTATTGATGTCCTATACGGATGTGAAATTTTCCGACCACTTTTTCCTTCTCCAATGTTTTGTCTCTTCGTTTCATTTTATTTATTATTGGATTATGTTTTTCCCCCACAAACCTATATATTGGATTATTTGTTGAATTGTTTAGAAAAGTCAAA
>JANTPZ010092058.1:0-22587 GCA_025593235.1 Vachellia pachyceras
CAGCCTACTGGCTTCTTTCCCTTCGGTAGAGTAGAGACTTCCCATGTATCGTTTTTCTCTAATGCCCTCATTTCTTCCAGAACTACCTCCTTCCACTCGGGAACCTCTAGGGCTTCATGTATAGTGTTCGGAATCTTGACTCTATCAAGGTGAGTAACAAGATTGTAGTGACTCTGAGAGAGAGCAGCATAGGAAACATACTTTTGAATAGGGTGCTTGGTGCAGGCTCGAGTCTTCTTCCTCAAGGCAATGGGTAGTTCTATATCATTATCCTCTTCTACCTGTACTAGGTTAGGACTCGTCATAGGTTCAAGGGTTGGTTCCACTTCAAAGATGATGGGCTCTATTCTCTATCTCCTGGAGTACACATTGTTCCACCTTTTATTGCCCTCATTTCCATTTGTCTGGGTTAGTATTTTGGATGGGCCAAGGTTAGCTATAGGAATTATGGCTGGTGGTATTGGCTCAAGTATGATTTCCGGCTGAAATTCACTGTATCGCTCCCCCTGAATTGAATGAGGGGAATAATAGGACTCAGTTTCGACAAAGGTTACATCACGACTTATAAAGAGACGTTTTGAGAGTGGATCGTAACATTTGTATCCTTTTTGGGAGTTGGAGTAGCCAAGAAAAACACACCGAACTGATCTAGGATCAAACTTGGAGGAAGGGTGATGGATGTAAACATAGGTAAGGCAACCAAAGATTCGGAGCGGAAGCGAGTAATCAAGGTGAGAAACAGAATGACTTTTACGGAGTTCATCCAGAGGAGAGGCATATGATAGGATACGACTGGGTGTGCGATTGATGAGGTGAGCAGCAGTGAGAAGAGCATCCCCCCAGAAGTATTTTGGAACATGGCAAGTGTAAAGGAGAGCTCGGGCAACTTCTAGAAGGTGGCGATTTTTACGTTCAGCCACACCATTTTGTTGGGGGGTATTTGGGCAACTGCTTTTGTGTACAATGCCGTTGGTTTGAAGGAATGAGCGGAGTGAGTGGTTAAAATATTCAGTGCCATTGTCAGTATGAAGGACTTGAATGGTGACCTGAAATTGATTTTTTACATAGTTGAAAAACTCAACAAATACAGAGGGAACAGTTGATTTGTCTTTTAAGAGGTAAACCCAACTCATCCGAGTATGATCATCAATGAAGGTGACAAAGTAGTGAGACTGTGTGCAATTTGGAATGCGAGCGGGACCCCAAACATCACTGTGAATAGTGGAAAATGGACGACTTGGTTTATAGGGAGAAGGGGAAAAAGTTGTGCGATGGTGTTTAGCTAATTCACAACTATCACAATGAAGGGAAATATCTTTATTAGATAAAGCTTGAGGAAACATTTTTTGCAAGTAGGAGAAATTAGGATGACCCATCCTTTTATGCCATAATAAGAGACTATTGGCCTCAGTGATGGAAACAAGACCACTTATTTTGGAACATAAGGCACTCACAGTGGAGAGATCAAGATAATAAAGACCATCAACTTCTTTAGCATAACCAATCTTTATCCCTGATGAGAGATCCTGAAAGACACAGTAAGTAGGATAAAAGTGAGCAGAGCACAGTGCTTGTCTTGTGAGCTTACTAATGGAAAGAAGATTACAAACTAAATGAGGCACATGTAATACAAAATCAAGGCGTAAGGAGTCAGATAAGGGAACAATGCCAGTGCCAGCAATTGTGGATGTGGAACCAGTAGCAGTTTTAATTTTCTCATGGCCTGCTAAAGGACGATAAGAGATAAACATTTTGGCATCCGATGTCATATGGTCAGACGCACCCGAATCAACAATCCACTTAGAGGAAGGAAAGGAAGCATGTAATGCAACGGGGGCAGTACCTTTATGCACTAAGGAAGACGAGGGCTGCACCTGTTTTGCTTGCATTTGTTTAAGCAAATCAAGTAACTGAGAAAGTTGGTCGTGACTCATAGGGGATGCCTCGGGTTGAACAGAAGATGAGGATGGCACAGACTCAAGATTGACATGATGAGCTCGTGGTTTACCCCTGTGAGGCGTCCAATCAGTCGGTTTGCCATGGAGAGTCCAACACTTATCACGAGTGTGGCCAACCTTCTTACAGTAGTCACAGGAAAGACGACCCTTGGTAGAGGAAAGAGTGGATGCAGACTCTGGTCCTTTTGCAATCAATGCCGTTGATTCAGAGACAGAAACAGAGGAAGTAGAGAGCATCACCTGACGGCGGATTCCTCACGACGCACCTCAGAGTAAACTTTCAATGTGGTGGGAAGATCAGTGCGACTCAGAATTCATCCCCGGACATCATCAAAGTTGTGATTAAGGCCGGCCAGAAAGAGAAGAACGCGAGACGTTTCAACGTTGCGTCTGTGACGGGCAGCGTCAACTGGGGATACCCACTCCTCTGTAGTCATCAAATCCAGTTCCTGCCAGAGAGCAACAAGTTCAAGCCAATATTCAGTCACACTTCGTATACCTTGTGACGATTTCCAGGTCTGCCGGCGGAGATCAAACAGTCGAGAGTGATCTTTCGCGTCAGAGCAGGCAACATGTATAGCCTCCCAAATGTCTCGTGCAGTAGGTAGATACATGAAACTCCGTTTGAGGGACGGTGTCATCGCGTTAATAAGCCACGACGAGACGAGAGCATTTGTCAGTCCGCCATTGTTGCATCGCTTGAGACGACTGGTCACTGGGTGCCGATGATTCGCCCGTTAAGAACCCAAGCTTGCCTCGGCCGCCGACCGCAAGTTGAATGGCTTGAGCCCAATCGCGATAATTGGAGAGCGTGAGCTTGTCCGAGACAATGGCCACTGGTGAACCATCGAACGTTGAGGACGACCCAGAAGAGATAACGGGTTGCGAGGGACCGTTCCCGGCAACAGAACCATCAAGAGGCGACCCCATCGATTTCGAACCCTTTGTCGGGAGCGACGCCGAGGATGCTTGCTGGGTCTCGGTAGAAGACGAGGTTTCAGAGTTGTTCGGCTCTGATACCATGTGGAAATATTGAAGAATTCATATTTCGATATCTTTTCCTTAAGATGAACAGTGAATATATACAGTACATGAGCACAAAATCAGATCAATTGTCATAACTCCTGATCAGATTTGATGCAATCAATCCCATGAGTGTCTCTATTCTAATTCCCACATCTACTCCTAATATTTCTCCATTATTATTTTATTCTCTTATTTACATAATTACCACAATATATCATCGGGAGAAGAATGGCTTTAATAATTAACACTTTCAAATCTGACAATTTGCTGAGAAAGTTGAGAGATTACAGTTTGCTGAAATATACTTTGAATGAGAATCATAAAACAGCAACATTATGTCATGACTGAGCATGAAGATTAAAAAGCAAGGGAAAATGGAATTGATGGAAATGGAGTATAAAATTAATTGGCAAAGCAATATGCTCCATTTGGTCATATTCATAGAATACTTTCTACCTCTAGGAAGTTTCTTTTTACTTTTTAGAAAAGGTTTTCATAGTTTCAATAAGCATTAAATATTTTTATCTACATGTGCCTATATTTAATAAGGGTGATGAGAGAGAATAGAAATTAATATAATGTTAGAATTTAGTGTAGTCAATAAGAATGATACTCCATTCAGTCCAAAATATAAGTTACTTTTAGAAAAATAATTTAATAATAATTTAATTTGTTTCACAGTAGAAGTCACTTACATGATAATTAACGCTCATTTTACAATCATCCAGCTTTAACTAATGCTTAAATGTGATCCATTGCATTTCTCTCTTCTCTTCAAAACTTTATCTAATAAAGGTAAAGTTCAAAAAATACTTTAGTTCAAAACAAATTTAATAGGTTAACTACAATTTTTTATTTCAAATGAATTAGTTAAAGTGACACACATTGTGGGCAAAGGGAATATTGGAAACCACTTTAAATTTTAAAATAAATTTAATACTTTTAATTGTTTTATTGATACTTGTGAATTAGCTAGAAATCTTTTATAATAATAAGAATCCGAACGACTAAACATGGCAGATTAGGAACAAGACCTGTGTCCAAGCGTAAGGGTTTAGTACAAGAGTTGGAAGAATCCCACTGGAATTGCGGTCAATGGTCACCGGTCCTGCAAATTGTTTAATGAAAAGTAAGATTCTGATTACGCGTGTTTGGGAACTCCGTAGCAAGAAAAGAGTTCCGTTGGAGGAAAGGAGTTTACGGATTTTTAGATGGTTTTAGGGATTTCAAAATGGTTTTTATAAATTTCTAGATAGTTTTTACGGATTTTGAGATAGTTTTATCTTGACTTGCGTGCACCGTTGGGAAATGAAGTTCCCAAACAAGCATATATTGGAAGGGGGAATGAGTAATATATAACTGCTCAAAATATCAACCTAGATTTCCTCTAATCCTATTTATATTTCACTTCCAACATATTTTATAGGGTCAAGGAAAAATTTAAAATTTCATTAACTCTACCTTAAAAGTCAACAATTTTCTAACATTAATCCTATTTAATATTTACTATAATATATTTGAGCAAATTCAACATGTAATAAAAGAAATGTAAAATTATGCATTGATACAAGAAATTTAAGGAAGTGACTTATAAGTCTCACAGAGAAAAATCTTCTTTCTTGCCAGGAGCACCATACATCAGACAATTTTGAAAAGGGGAAAAAACAAATCCCCACTAAAGATGCCAAAATGAGTCTTGGCCAAAAATCCCAAAGTACAGAGCAGATAACAGTTGACGATTTCTTTTTAATCTTTAAAACAACTTATGAATTTTTGAAAAATCAACTATGATTTTTTTTTTCTATTTTCCAATTAACAACTATCTTCGTGCGCTTTACTTTAAAATCAAAATGAAAAAAAAAGGGCCGAATCCCACAAAATATATGCTTTGCATTTGGACGAAAGAAATGATTACATACTTTTAAGATGTCATGTCCCGGCGCCCTCTCTAGTAAAAATATTTTAAATGTACCTTTTTGTTAGTTCCATAAATATACATTATAATGAGTTTTGAAGAAAGAACGAAATGATTAAAATAAATTTAAGAGAGACAAATTTTAAAAAGAGTGTGTGTAGTTCAAAAATAAACAAGCTAAAGTATGTACCATTTTCGAAAAGAAATGCAGTGAATCCAGAGCAACCAAGGCCTCCAATAAACCAAAGTAAAATTGGATCTCTCAAGGGATTTCTTTGAGATTCCACAAATAAGTAAAACAATTGCACTTCCTCCTCTTCTCCCACTCCTATGTATCTGCAAAATATATTTATAACATGAAATAATATTCATATCAAATTCTAGTTTGAGCCAATAATGAATTTTAAAAGCCAAGAGGGACACAACAAAAAACAAAAATAAACAAGTGTATGAGACCCTCTCCTTCTATTTATATGTCAATATAGCTTCTGCATGTTTCTCCATAAACTCGAATTGTTTTCAATGTACACAAGCTAGTTTATTGGGGGAAAATATTGCCATATCATTCTCTCCGTTGAAGCCTTCAAATATCCAAAGGCAGGATACGTACCATACTATGCACCGGGAAAAGCTTATTTACTCCCCAAAAGCACATTATTTAACACTGTTTTTCGTAAAACGAGATAATTTCCTCCACATATTTCCATCGGTTTGCGTAAAAGTACTTTTCTACCGCGTTCCCAAATGGACACATCATCTTCATAAATAATGGTATTTTTGAAAAAAAATATTATATCTCTTATGATTCATTACTTCTAAATAATATTAACTGTGAATTCTTTTTGTGTGATTTGGCCTTTTGGTAGTTGTGACTTATAAAACGGGAGTATAATATAATGATATTTTAAAATGTATGTTAGAATTAAATAATTTATTTAACTTTTTTAATATTTTAAAAAAAATTAATTAATTTTTATATTAAACACAAAATGTAATATTTTATCCCAGCAGTTTCAGAGACGAAGCTATGATTTCAAGGAGCTCTGTGATATGTGGGTCGCCAATAGTATAACCCTAAAAAGTTTCTAGCAAAAGGTACAGATGAGTAAAACAATTTTTTTTTGATACATTAAAGTTTAGGTGGGTTCGGTACCGGTCCCCCACCAAGGTCAGGGCCTGGCCCCAGGGTTCTTTGAGCACTTACAAGGGACTTACGAGATCGCCTACCAAAAGAGTCCTCACGACGGCAGAGGGAATCTAACCCATCTCCTTGTGGGAGTTGGAGATGAGTAAAACAATTGAAGTCAAATTACACACGCGCACACACAAGAGGGATAATTTCAAAGAATACAGAAGAAATGAATAGAAAGAATAAAAGGTTACCGGGAGTTTCAGCAAGAGCAATAATGTCTTGAAAATTTATTTTAAGAGTAATATTATTTAAAAAAAATTAAAATATAGTAATGGTATCACTTACCGATAAAAATATTAACGGCAAACGTCAATTTATTAATCGCTTGCGTTAGTTTTTAATAGAAACAGACAGCAGTACTTGATTTTGAAATTTTCTCGGCAATATTACTGCTAAAAGTAAACTTTTGAAGCAACACTACTAAAAAATCACAGTTTATTAAGAAAAATTAGTGATGATTTTGAAATTTCTCTCTAAAGAATTCAATTAACGAGGAATTTAACGAGGAATAGTAAATTTCTCTCTAATGTTCAAATTAACGATGAGTTGCAAGCTTATACCTTATATATCCCAAAAATTAAATGAGTTTCATAGAAGATTAAAACAACTCATGATCAACTCACCCAGATTCAAGCTTGAAAGGGAGGTCACCAGAGAAGCCAGGTAAGTTTCTGATAATCGAACGTGAAGAAGCCATGAACGGAGCATGCAGTAGCAGCAGAAGAACGAGGATGACACTGACAAAGCACCATCTCCTACCCATTATTGTGTTCATAACTAATTCAGAATTCTGCATTTTGTGTCAATCATACAAATTTAATTAAATTATAAATTTAATTAATGATAAAATAATAATTGTAAGGTCCCAAGAATTGTCAATCGCAGCTGCTCTATTTGTCAATGGTGCTCATTGACTTGTTATTGAAAATCTCTTAGGACCTTTTCATAAATAACTTCATTCTTTAAAACCTCATAATAAATCTCCCTAAAATAATACTACAAACACAAAGCGACGGGCGCTGTATTTTCAGCACACAAATGCTAATTCAGGCGAGAAATCGTGAAATAAAATTAATATTTTATTTATATATAAAAATTAAAAAATGTGACATTAACTTTTTAACTCTTAATATTATAAATAACTTATATAAATGTCTAAATATTTAGTTATTAAAGGTAAGATTAATATTAATTCATACAATTTATAATCCAAATAAAAACTACATTATCTGCTGTAACATTGAAAAAAAAAAGGTAATTCCTGAAAATCAGCGGTGAAATATAATTCAGAGGATTATAGACTCACCATTTGCAGCAAGGAATTCAAACTAAACAAGTACGCTTAAATCGATTAGAATAACGAAAAAGAGGCAGGAGAAGGAATTCTTCCAGACACAAAATTTGATTCCATTAGAAACCTGAGTGTGATCGAAGCATCTCTAACCTTTTCCGGTGACGGTGTGATTACGATGTCTCAAAGGAGTTCCTGATGCCGGAAAGGCGCGGTCGTGATCTTAGAAGCTAAGCTTAACGAGAAAGTTTCGGTGATTAGGAAGATGATTCAAGCTTCGTAGATTGAGAGAATCTGCATTGGAACGGCAGTGATTTCCAGCCGGAGACGGCGACGGCGGATACAAGAAGAGGGAAGGAGAGGGAGAGCTTCAACGGCGAAGTAGCTGTGAACGAGAAGCAGCTTACATTTTAGAATGCGATAACGCCCTGACTGTTCCTCCGCGCCACACAATTAGATATTTTTTTCAACAAATGATTTTCTTTCTTTGTTTTTTGCCAAAAAAACATAATAACAACAACGATAAAATAACTTCCTCTATAGATATACCTGAATATAAGAATTAATCAATTTTTTAAATTGGCTAAAGTATATGATTAATCTTATAAATTTACATCAAATTCTATTTTAATTTTTTAAATTTAAAAATGTACTTTTAGCCTTTGAATATTAACACTGTTCATGTTATTTAACTAAAAATGATAACTCAATAAATTTAAACGGTGATTTTTGTGAGCATTTAATTATAGAATCATTGTTTAAATTTGTTAACGTTGCATTTTTTGTTAGATGAAACCAATGGTGTTAAGATTTGAAGACTAAAAATGTATTTTTTTAAACTTACGAAACTAATTTGAAATTCGATATAAATTTTTGGGGTCAAATTTATACTTCCAGCCTTTAGCCTTTAGAGATTAAGAAAGTTGAGTAAATTAATTTAATAAATTTATAATTATTATTTTTCTTCGTACTAATTTATGTGACTTATAAATTAATATATAATCTAATGAAAATAAATAAATACTTTTAATTATTATAATTAGCTTCCTTAATTTCTCAAAAAGAAAAGTTAACTAATTATTATATTAAGGATCGAATAAATTGTTTAGTGTCACACCTATAGTAGTGAATCATTTTCCTGTTATTTCAATGTCTTAATGCTTATTTGGTTTGCACGTTTAAACTATATTGCACACAAATTGAGACAAAACTTCTCTCACATATTTATTTTGGAATCCGTAAAATTATTCTCCCAATGGATTCCCAAACACGCACTTAAACAAAATCTTCTTCTCTAATGAACATTATTATTTTGGCTTTAATCCTTTAAATTTATATTAAGTTTAAGTTAATTTTGCTTAGTATAAAATGTTAATTCAATCGTTATTCTACAATTAAATTGTGTTAAAATATACTTTATATTAATTGCTTGATATAGTTATTTTTCATTTTAAAATTTAATTATATTTTATCAGCATTTTATAACCGAATCACTATTTAAATTTTACTGAGTCACCATTTTTCATTAAGATTAATAAGCTTAAGAATAAATGATTAAAATAGCACTTCTAAAATTTAAATGATCAAAGTGAAACTTAACGTAAATTTAAAAGATAAAACATGTACTTTATTCTTTTTTTTTAGTTTTCTTTTGTAGCTATGCACATTTGTAAGGTATACTTCCTATGCAACGAGGCTTTAATAACAATTTTACTTATTCCCTTCTTTCTTTAATAAAAGAGTTGTTTAACTGATTTAGACATATTAAAAAACTAAATAAATTAATTTATTCGTTAAGTAAATTAATTTTAAAAATTATAAATATAAGAAATAAAATGGATTATGATCCCAGACCAAATTCAACATCTAACTAGTCATTATATACAAACAAAAGGTAGTACATTTTATAAAATATAAAAAATGCCCCGATTAAAAATCATTAGTTGGAAGAGTTGTAGTTAATTAGTAAAGAAGTTTTATCTTAATGAATTAACGTTTTCAAAAACATTTATTCAATTAATTATTATATACATACAGGGTCTTGAATACAAAAAAAATCATTCAATTAATTATGATATGCATACATTCTTTTGAATACACCATCTTTGTCTAGCAGCAAACCGACGACCGAAACTGGTTCCTTTACTAAAATACAACCATGATTAATTAAATCATATTTATCTTAATATTATAAAATCATGTTCATTGTTTTATACGGCATCCGCACAAAATTGGATAAAGTTCACTATTTTCTTACAAAAAAAAATTAAATGAGTTGCATAAGGTCAAGTCATCAGGCTCAAATAGTGTTTATAGGTATACCTATAAATTGTCAATTAACAAGATCCTTATATCGGTAACAAGATTTAAACTTATGACCTTGTGAAAAGTTATAATTCAATTCCTTACCAATTAAACCAATTTTAGTTTGCGGATATTGACACAATAAACTTAAGCATTTGCACCCAGAATGTTAGTATAGCTTATTAGGGATGGGCATAGGCTGATAGGCCAATCTAAACAACGGTTTATTTCTTTTTTTCTTTTTGGAGCAGCAACCAAGCTTGGGCTTAACTTGAAGCCCATCCGAACTTTCCCTTGGGCTTGGAGTGACATTTGGGGCTCACGACCCAACAAGGACCCGATTGACCCATCCTTAAATAAGAGCATATGAGACCCACCTGTCTATCATTTGGAGAACTTCTTTAGGTTTATATGATTGAGCTACATGACCAGCACCCTATGTAACAAAGACCAAAGGTAGAAATCAATTTGCATGTTTAAGATTTTGAACGGACTTGAAAACCAGTAAAGAAATATAAATTATTGACTAAACGAAACCATATGGTGAAGCTTTTGCTTACTTTCACAGCAACATACGTCAAGAAGTAGTCATGGTTCTTGTAGATTTGTGTGTATCTGCATGTTCAATAAAAGAGAGATGGGACAATTAATATAAGGCGAAATAAACACAGGTCTCAAAGGAACAGAAAACCATCGTCAAATCCCTATAAACCAACATGAAATTGAGTTCGAGTTCCATGTGACTTATTACAAATGTGAAAGAACTCCACACCCCTGGTTATTTGAATTGACGTCTGAGATAGAAAGGCGTGAAAGAGAAGAAGCCGATAAAGTCATTTCAAATTTGCAATTAATCTAACCCAATTCCTATAAAACTCCAGCTTAATTTCATGACTTTCAGAAATACGATGTTGATTTTTTCTACTCATTGGGAGTTGTAGTAAATTCCCTTGATCCCTATTTAAAAACAACCACTTATCGCATTTCACTGTAGATCTGGTAACAAAAGGATTGAAAAAAAAAATTACATACATACATACACACACATATATATATCTGTGGAGGTTGTACATAATCTATTCAAACACTTGAGAGCTGAAAACAGGTTAGAATAATAATTGAAATGTGGTTAGTTACCCAGCAACTTGACCATCAACAAACCATGCACGCCAAGGATCTTCTATTTTCAAGTTCAATGACTTGATCCAAGCTTGTGTCCCAATATGTGGTATTGCCAAGTCAAGATCAGCACTAAGACATAGAGTTCAACCATCAGTGAAATACGCCAAGAAAGTGATAGATGTATTAGAGAATGGTTAGATTAAAATATCTTCTAAAGTATAGTTGGTTCGTAGCTAGATTAGTGAGATGCTACTCTCCCAGTCCTTAAACTGAGAACTATTTGTTGAGTTAATCTTGATCCTAAATGTATAACCTATTTCTAATTTTTCTCAAATTATCCTTATTGATGCTCCCTCAACAATAATTAAGTAAAAGAGATATGAAGGGAACTAAGAAAGATGATTAGGATGTTTCAGAAAGGTTAATTCAATCTTTAGTATATTAAATTTACTATCATTTTTATTTTAGTCACTCAAATTTAAAACCAGTTGCTTTGATCCTTCAATAGGATAACATAATCCATATTTTTATTAAATTATAAAGATCAATGTTTTAAACAAAATGCAACTTAAGAGATCAAAACTAAAATGAAGGTAAACTTTGGACCAAAGATTATATTAACACTTTTAGGAGAAAAAAGCATGATATATTAAATAACTTTTAACATATTCTAATCTAATCAGATTAGGTAAATAGATCATATAGAAGCATTAGTATCAAAGTCCAGAGTTATAAGATATGTAATTTATATATAATTAAAATTAATTAATTAATATTTAAATAATATCCAGCCCTCTCTGGTCAAAGGCACTGGTTCCGCCACTAATAGCAACAGGCTTCAAAGAATCTTAATTTAGAACTTATCTTGATTAGTCTAATCCATGCTTCAATAACTAACAATTAAAATTAATCACTCCACTCACTCAAGAAAAAGTAAGGATGATATATGAAGTTTACCAGTACACAAGACATTGAAGGTTTGTGTTAGTGAGATCGCGATGATAATCAACAACACTTTGCAGATAAGTTTTGTATGATAAACTCTTGTTGCATCTCAAGAACTCCCCTTTGGTTCCCTTGAAAAGCATAAAAAAGGGAAAAAAAAATATTAGTTAACTCTCTTGGATTAGTTTAAATATGGGAGAAAATTAATATTTTGGTCCCTATAATTTTTTATTTATTTGTAATTCAGCCCCTGAACTTTAACTCGCTACAACTCAATCTCTATATTTTTACTTAATTGTAACTTGGTCTCTAAACCTTGACTCAATGAAGCTCGGTCACTATATTTTCAACTACTTAAAGCTTATATGGCTATATGATCGGGTCATATTTGAGCATTGTTGGGCAAATTGAAGGCTGAACTACAATCAAATCAAAACTATAAGGATTAAATCGCATCACGACAAAGTTCAGGGGCTGAGTTATAACCGAATCAAAACTATATAACGACTTAAAGATTGCTCGGATCTCGGTGGCTTGTTGGAATAGAGAACTCTCTCAGTTGCAATGTCGCCAGTTCGACATGCAAGACCCAAGGACGGAAAGATTAACTTCCCCTCAAAAAAAGAGACATAAACTAAGTAGATCCTTACCTCTCTAATATGAAGGGCCTTCCTAACATCCTCATTATTTGCCCATTGGTTCACAAGTATGTGGTCATAGCCCTACAAGTAAATACCAAAAATGAAAGGAGTGTGTGGATTTGTGTGTTTCTGAGCAAGTGTGTGTATTCAACTTTCTGAAGCTTACTTACACGACACCAGAATGATGAAACGTTACTCAATGACTGGAGGATGATCCCTTCTGATGAATCTTCCAAGAGAATTCTTTCATTCTCATTAGGAGTGGTAATGCAAACAGGTTCTAAAATATTGTTTATGTTTATGTAACGAATCAGCTGCAAATAAATATCTCATCATACACTTAGTTTTTCATATCTATCCAATACTGGTACAGATTATAGATTAAAAGAAACTGAGACAAGTGTGGAAGGAAATTGATACGAACACGAGAGTAGGCTTCATAATCTGAGACACACTTTGCGTTTTTTGGACTTATGTTGATATAATCACCATTACAACTTGCCTTAATTGACTGCACAAAAAAAACAAAGAAAGAAAAAAAGCTATCAAATTTTAGATAAGCAATTCCATGAGTTTGATCGCTCGAGATTGAGTTTAGAACTGTTTGATGTATCTCATGATTTCACCATTTTAATCTAAGTACCGGAGTTAGTATTTACTATCACAGTAAAGGCAGACAAAATTTGATCAGATTTGAGTGAATGCATGAATAGAGTGCAATGACTAAAATAACCTCATAGAGCTCATCCGATATAAGACTCATCTGGTGTGCATAAACAACTCGTGAGTTATAGTCCAGAAAAACATCAGTTGATGGGCTAGCAAGCAGAAAACCCTGGGAACAACCGAGAGTTAGTGGAATTTATAGTCACATATACGATATGCAAAAAGAAAATACTTTATACTACCTGTGGTCATTAAAATATAAGAGTTAGTTGACTTTTTTGGAGAAGATTAAGGAAGTTAATTAACTGATATATTTATCATTTTTCTAACTTATAAATATAATTTAATGATGCACACAAGTTTTTCAGAATATATATCATAATTAAGCAGTTTATTCAGCTTCGTTAATCTTCTCAAAAAATCAATCAGCTCTTATATTAATGATGGAGGCAGTATTAACTTTGCAAAAAAAAAATAATGACTTTCCTTTAGTACCTATGAGACCATATTCACCTCTGGTATCATCAATGATTTTTGAAGCCCTATCTTAAAAAAGAGTATGTCACTCCTCTAGTTCTATTTATAAACAACATTCTCTCTCATATGATTGGTCATTTATATAGATAACAATTTGACTTTGCCTAGAAATTTAATGCATTTGTTTTCATTTTTACCCTAATTAATTACATGTCTCTCTCTTCTCTTTTTCCTACCCATTCCCTCTCACACTCATCTTCATAACTAAGGGTATGGTTGGAAAAAATTACATATCTTACACATTTATTGTTTTTAACTAAATTTAACCATTAGTTCATTTTGCATGATTTGGGTAGTTGTTGTTTATAAAAAATACCAGAGAGTAACTTCCATAGGGCACCAGTTTGGAATATGGTGCCTCACAAGGTACTAAGAGAGGTCTTTTTAACAGAAAGAGAGGTAACTCTATACAGAAAATTTCTCTATTTTACTTTGATATTTATGAGCGGATTGCTTCCTTCTCTGTAACCTGCAAATCAAGCAAAGCAGAGAAGAAACTAAAACATGGAAAAGAAAAAAAAAAAGTATGGCTAAAGTTGAGCAGCTATGTGTTCAAGCTAAAATAGTAGAATGCCTAACCTTCATATATTTTTTTAACAAGAGGAACAGTTGGCATAGTTGAATATGAACCACCACCAATGTAAAATGGGTTTGACTCAAACTCAGGATGATTAATAAACCACTGCATTAATTACAGATCATCATAAGAAGATAAAGTGCATCATGTGTATATAACTATATATGAATATATAGACACACACACAAATACATTATATGCCTTTCATTTGAAAACTAGATACAAGTAACAGGTTTTTTTTCAACTAAAAGTCTGTCCAGCATCATATACTTTTTAGAGGTGCAAAAATACTCGTAAGCATTCAAAATATGAGCAAAAATATCATGATCATTAAATATAAGCTAACAACACCTTTACATATACATATGTAAAAAAAGTGGTGCCCTAACACAAAAAAAGTAACGGTGTAAGGTTATTTTTAATGATTTTAGCATTTTTGCTCCCATTTTGAATGTTTATTAGTATTTTTGCATCTCCAAAAAGTATATGGTTCTAGACTCACTTTTGGTAAAAGTCTGTGTATTTTTGCAAATTAACCTATAATAATTTTATACCTAATATTGTTTACCTTTTGTAGAAAATCATATGTATTCTCTATCCACAGTGTATCACTGCTATGGTAGCCTTCTTGTGTTTGTGAGTAAGAAAATCCTGTGCCAACTGGTAAATCTATGTACATCACGTTGAGCACCTGGTAATTAAAAGCATATCTGTTGAGTTATGCTTATTAATCAAATACCTGAGCATGACATGATACCTCAAAGGAGAAGTAGCTGTGCTAAATGAATAAGTCAAATGAATAGTTAGTGGTTACTGTTTCAAAGATCATATCAGTAAGAAATGGAATTAGCGAAGTAACTATAATGTGTACTTAAGTAGAATGGGAAACCCTACCTCAAAAATTAGCCGTTAAAGTCTTGTTGACCATCCCATTCCACTATCAAGTCCCCATCAAACTACTAACTACTTAACCAATATGGGTTGTCCTTGTACGAGATTATTCAGAATTTAAGGTCTCAGATACATTCCAACTGGATCTGGAAATCACCCATACCTATAGGGAGGGGATCAGATGTGCAGACTATCTAGCTATAACGGCTCAAGGAATTCACCAAGATCACATCACTTTACTGTCATCACCTAATGCGTGGTTGGATCTATTTCGAATGGAAAGGGACTGCATGCCTCGGAACACATCAGTATCGTCTGATTAATAGACTCTTGTAACTACTTAAGCTTAATGCCTGCCTTTGTAATACCAAAAAAAAAAAACAAAAACTATTTCAACAATAAGGGCATCAGTGCCCATGTCAAAGACTATTTTCCTCTGTTTCAATTCTTCAGCTTTCAATTAAATATAATAATTTTGATGTGTCATTAGCAGAAGAATGGCTCTAATATATCTCCTAACAGAGTGTCTCCAATCTGTCAAAAAGCTCATAAAATGGCAACATGATGTCACAATTGTAGCATTTTGTTGCGTGTGTTTGTTGTTTTTTTGGGGGGGGGGGGATGGCATTGATGGATATGAAGTATAAAATTGATTTGCAAAGAAATATAAATATGGCAGCCTAAATTCAGAAGCGTCATGACCTGCGTCCAAGCATAAGGGTTCAATACAAGTTGTGGAAGAACCCCACTGGAATTGCGGTCAAATGTTACTGGTCCTGAAAATTGTTAGCTAGAAAGTGAGATTCTGATTATGGCGATTAATGAAGAATTACTCGGACAGTTTTAAGGGAAAATCTCCAATTTGAACCTTGTAAAGCCTAATGTGTCAAAGTTTGCATAGTGTTTATTTCTCCAAACTTGAAATTCAGCTTTAAGAGTAAAATTATACTTTTATTTCTTGCAGAATGGCGAAAAAATCCCCAATCAATGTGAAGAGTACATCACAGCTGATAATTTTTAACCTGATAGCAACTTGTAAATTTATGAAAAATCAACTCTGTTTTCTATTTTTCCATTTAACGATTGTCTTCTCAGTGTTTTAACTTTTAAAGTGCAGAAAGAGCCAAATTCCACAAAATGTATGTTCCTATTTACGTGGATTAACATATATACGTGACTTATGAGCCACAGGAAAAACAAGAACACTGAGTCAGATTAAGGGACAGTTGAAATAATGCATCAAGAAGGGCATTGCATTTGGACTCATAATTGAGGGGTAAGGTATAATTTTGGAATGTGTTGGTCCCTCAAGTTTACCATTATTTTGGTTTTTGTCCCTCAAATTTAAAATCAGTGGTTTGATCCCTCAAGAGGCAAAATTGTCCAGATTTTTATCAGATTATAGAGATCGATATTTTAAATGAAATGAAACTTGAGAACCAAAACCAAAATGAAGACAAGAGGGGGACTAAAGATTGTATTAACCCTTTTGGAATTTAAAACTAAAATATGTACCATTTTCAAAAAGAAAAGCAGAAAGGCCAGAGCAACCAGGGCCTCCAACAAACCAGAGTAAGATTGGATCTCTTGAGGGATTTCTTTGAGATTCAACAAATAAGTAAAATAATTGCACTTCCTCTTCTTTTCCCACTCCTATGTATCTGCACAATACAAGATAATTATAACATGAAAATATTCACAGGTATCACCTATTTGGTGAAATTCTTGTTTGCACCAAATAATATATTATGAGAATTCAGCAAATAATAAAAGTTTCTAGCTCAACCAACAAGCTGTTGGTTGAAATAGTAAGCAGCTTCTCCCGTGAAAAGGAGAATATAACTTCAAATATCTGGAAGCGCACTTGTTGAAAGAGATAAAAACATATACATTCTTAGTATCAAAAGGGATTAGTTTTAAGCTCAAAGTCGTTTGGGAAAACACTTGTAACTTGCACAAAGAAAAATCTAGGTGAAAAGAACAAATGGGTAAAACAGATTTGATAAAAGGAATTAAATATGAGTTTCACAGAAGAGAAAAACACCTCATGACTCACCCAGATTCAAGCTTGAAAGGGAGGTCACCAGAAAAGCCAGGTAAGTTCCTTATGATCGAACGTGAAGAAGCCATGAACGGAGCATGCAGAAGAAGTAGAACGAGGATGACATGGCACCATCTCCAACCCATAATTAATTCAGAATTCTGCATTTTTGTGTCCATTATACAAATTTCATTAAATTACTAGGTACTCTAATTAGTTGTGTGCATCATGTTAAAAGAATTCTCAAATCTGCCTAAACCAAGGCTATTTAATTCTTAGGCCTTTTCAAGAACTTGGTTTTCAATTTTGATGTATCACTTTCAATTATGTTAATTATAACCACCTCACTTACTTAGAATTCTACATAAATTAAATATGAGTGAGGATATAAACATCAATAAAGTAATATTTTAAGAGTAGACACATTGTTTGTTAAAACAAATGATTAAAGAAGACTATCCATCATTTCGGCAAAAAAAAAAACAAGAAGACTATCCATCATACTCACTCAGGGCTACTACATTTGGATCAAAAAAACAGTTTTCATGGGTAAGTTAGATTGGACCAAAATTGAACCGCCATTAAGTGATTGGGTCGGATCCCAAAATTAAAACCTACAAAAAACAAAAAATAAAGAAATAAAACCTCTCAAAAAGTCAAATACATTTTTATATCGTTTATAGCTATGTGATGTTATTTCATTGAAAACTTCATACACACAATTATTATGTTGACAATTAAACTTATGATAAATATATTTCTCATATATTAGTATCATTCAGGCATATAATTTTTGTAGGGAGAATTGGGGGAAAAGTCCTGCATCAGGGAATTAGTATAGAACGACACCTTCCACATGTATACAATTGAACTTCTACGTTATGTTCAACTGAACAGATTTCATTCTTTAATCAATTCCTCAATTCTCCCATTTTTTATTAATATTTTTATTTTATTATTATTTTTAAACCATGAGAACTAATGATGCCCTCATCATAGAGTTTTAACAAATTATTCAAGTGAAATAATATCAGTGCAATTTTTTAAATACAGAGAGAAAAACAACCAGTTCAGACCAGTACGGTCTTTATTCTGAAACACGTTATAAAAGATACGAGGGAATCGTGTCATGTCACCAAGTCATTTTCACTAATTCACTTTTTACTAATAAAAAAATTTAGCTAACCAATTAAATTATATTAAATTGAATTTTTTTTAATTTTATTCATATTAAACAAGGTTTTAAAGGTAGAGAAAACTAAAAATAATAAAAAAAATGCCTTATATTATATGGATAGGAGGAGTATAAAGTGTTTGATTGCATTAACTGTACACCACTTTATCACCACGATTTTACAGTTAAATATGTAAAAAAATTATTTTGATTTAAATCAACTTGATTTTTATAAAGTTGATCTAAACAACACCTAATTATGTCTTTTGCTCTTCTTTTTTTTTTTTTGGCCTTCTCCAAAAAAGGGGCACTGATTTAGCTGAACTCTTTTGTCAAAATATATTCAGGGATTAAACACTCACACTATGCACCAAGAAATTCAAACTAAATGATTTATCCTCAATCGATCAGAACTACGACTATACAGCACCGATCTAAGCAAGAAAAGAAGACGACGACGGCGAGGAAAATAATCAATCCACACACAAAATCGAACTCCATTACAGACCTGAGTGTGAAGTATAGTCTAACCTTTTCCGGCGACGACTCGATTCCGATGCTTCCAAGGAGTTCTTGATGCAGGGAATCGCCGGTCGTGATGGTAGCAGCTGGACAAACGAGAGAGCTGAAGCGATAATGGTTCGGTGATTAGGATGAGGATTCAATAAAGGAAATCTGTTTGTAGAACAAGAGACACTGCACTGGAAGGGTGGAGACGACTCGGTGTCTAGCTGGAGACGAAGAAGACCGCGAAGGCGGTGAGTAATGCCAGAAACCAGACAGAGCGAGGGAGCGAGAGCTTCAACGTAGAAGTTGCTGGGAAGGAGACTTTAAGGTTTAATTTTTTTTTTAATACAAAAGTTAAGCTAAGCTTGAATATAAAAAGTCCTAGATATATGCCCCTCACATGGTGAAGAAGGAATTGGTCCTGCAATTTGGTGGAACTTTTGAAAGAAGACAAGTCTGAGGGGTGCATGAACCTCTCGTGTAAAAATGTCTGTGCATTTCAAAAAAAAAAAATTATTGACACGAGATAATTCTTTAATTTTAAACATTTATATTTATTAATTTTCTTTAAATTAATTTATCTCACTAATAAATTAATATATTACTTTTCATTCATAATATAGGTTGTAATTAACTTTTATTTTATATTAAGGAAGCTGATAATCCATTTTAGATTACATATATTTTAGACCACTTATACGTATTATTATATTATATATTACTTTAGAGGTGAAGTAAATTAGTTTAAAAATAATAAATATATCAGTTTAATTAGTTTCATTAATCTTTTAAAAAATTAGCTGAAGGATATATTAAAGATAATAAATGATATAATATATATATATACATACATAAATAAATATTTTTAAATAATATATTTAACTTTTTCTTAAGACCAAAGATTTAACAGACCCTCGTATCAAGCTCCACATAATGGCTAAATCACAGTCATCAATCAATATATATATAAGCTACTTAATTTAATATAAATACCACCCTCTTAATGGATTCTAGTATTTTCCTCGTTATTTTTTTATCTCATTTTTAATCTCTTAAAAAAAGATTAAACAAGTTTTTTCATTTTTACTCATCTTCTTGTACATGCACGTGAGTCTTAAAGTAGATTTTCTTGTGATTTTTTTATTCCTTTGACAACACAGCCAACTAGCGACCAAAAATGTAAATCTGTATGAGGAGATAAATTTAGGCATTTAGGGCATATAGACAAGTTTTAACTATTTTATTATTTAGTCTTTTACCTATTTATTTTTCAAAATATACAGAATAAATTGTAAAATCTTTAAAATTATAAGGATTGAGTTGTATCGACTTAAAATTCAAAGATTGAATCACGTTTGAGTCAAAACTTGAGATACACTAATATTACATGATCGGAAATCTTGGCTTTGCTTTTTGATTCTTTTATTTCTTTAATTTAATTTTATCTTTTTATCAAAAAAAATTTCTTACCATTTTTTCATTAATGCTGATTTTACACCGAGAGAAAATATGTAAAGGAAATAACTATAAAATTAATATATTGGTAGTTTGAATATTGCCGGGGTGTATTTGGCAGGAGTAATTTTTTTTTTTTTTTGCCATTATTTTGCTGAAGTTGCATAAAAAATTAAAATATAATTTTTTTTTTCCAACTTTTAAATTAGGTGGGAAACCCTTCTGGGCAAAAAAAACAAAAAAAAAAGAAGAGGAAAAGCCTTGCACGCAAGAGGCCACACATAAGAGAAAACGACAAAACAAAACAAAAACGAGAAAGAAGCGGAATCCAACGTGACAACGGAAGAGGTGGGCTCCTCATTCAAAAAAAAAAACGGAAGAGGTGGGCTCACACCGATCTCCAAAGACGGGGCCCACATTGTCAGTCATAGAAATTGACACGTAGGATAAATGTCTGCTCCATCTAAGTATTCCACAATAAGACAAAAGGCCGGCAAAGGAAGAGAAACACCAAACGCAAGTACTACTTTCGAAATGAGAAAGTATTTTTACGTAAATTAAGATAAATATATGGAGAATATTATCTTATTTTATAAAAATATAATGTTAAATGTGTATTTAACTTTTCCAAACACTCTCCCAAAAACACCGTTGACAGTTGGCTTTTATTAAAAATTGTAAGAAAGATAAATATATTATTTATATTTATCTCTTTTCTCAGAAAAAAATTTGTTTAATTCATAAATTTGATATATATAAAACTTATCATACATATAAATAAGTATTTTTAACTAGTGTACTTAACTTCTTTAATCTTCCCAATAAAAGTTAACAAGCTTTAATATTAACGATCGGAAGTAATATATACATATAAGTATGAATATTATAAGTCACTTTCAACGTATTGTATATACATTAAGAAAAATCTTAAAACGTATTATCCCGGTTAAAATTCAACAATTCCTTAACTCCCTCTGCTATGAACTACTATGCGTTTGTTTGGTTTGCCCGTTTAGGTTGGAAAATAGATTTTGGGTCGCTGAGCAGAAGCTGTTTACGTTTGGGAGCCCATTTTCGAAAATCCATTCTCCCCCCAACGGCACGTTCCCGAAACAAAGGCGAAACAGAGCTCGGATTCCCTTCAATGCAGCCGTACGCGTCAGGAATCCATTCAGCCTTTACGTCCCATCGTGATTTTGCTTTCCCTGTCTCTAATAGCCCTCGACGCATTCGTTCTTTGCAGTGCAGACGGTCGCGGCTTCGTTCTCTTGACACTTGCAGCTCTGCTTTCCTTCCTCTCGCACGCGTCTCCCACATTTTTGCTCAGATTAGGTGCGTCTCTTACTCCCTGCTTGACGGTGCTTCGATCAGGTGCGCCTCTTACTCCCTTCCTCTTTGCAGTGCAGATTTTTGGTCAGATCAGGTGCTTCGTTCTTTGCTAGCTGATCGACGGTTGCTTCTTGTCCGATTGCACTATCACTGTCCTCTCCTCAGGTCGCGGTTGCTTCTCCTCAGCTTGTCGTGGGTGTGGAAGACGGCAAGGCAAGCATTCCATAGATTTGGATTTGGTTCAGCTTCTTCTCTCTCTGTTTTGGAGCTTCTGAAGCAATTGAATTTGAATTTTTGTTCTGAAATCTTGTAGCTTCTTCCAGTTTTTCAGAGCAAACTGTATTATACAAGTTTAGATATTTATATACACACGCACTGCTAGAGCTAGCTAGCTTAAGCATTCAAATGATCAAGCATGGCTTCACAGCTTGATGATTGCTTGTAACATAGGCCTGTGAGTAGTTTGAATAGATGAGAGTTTTATTTGAAGCTGCAAACTTCATTTTCGATGTTCATATATATATATATATATCCACCCCCTCAATCATTATTATTTCCCTTTTATTCTCCCTAAATTTCAACACTAAAAAATCATTTTGATCAACGGTTTATCCAAACATAATTTTATTTTTACCAACCAGCTTATCTAAACATAAAATTTTTCCCTTCTCCCAAAATTCAATTTCAAAAGTAATTTTTCCCAACAGTCGTTTTTCCAACTGACTCTCCAAATAAAACCTATATAATATAGTGAAATGACAGGAAAAAGAATGCAAAATTTACAAAATTTTAAATATAGTATTTCAAAACAAAAAAATAAGTGCTGTCACCATCTTATCTATTTCAATGTCCTTTTGTCTGTCATTTTCTCTGTATTTATTGCACAATGCATTCAAATTTTGTGTGAAGACTTTTGTGCAACATATTTTTCAATAGACACGAATGTTCATCAGTTGTGGGGAAATTAAAATTATCTCAATTATGAATCCTTCGCTAATTTTCGGCCCAAAAAATCT
>JANTPZ010092059.1:0-16463 GCA_025593235.1 Vachellia pachyceras
GTTGATAAATTCCACTTGTTTGGTCCATTAAAACATATGCTACCACACTTGAGTTTTACTGTGCTTTTGTTACTTTTGCCCTTTCCAAATGATGTGGGTTAGCATTATGTATATGGGCAGCTCTTCCACGCTGAAGTTTATTGTGCTTTAGTTACTTGGCTCTGTCATGAGTTTGTCAGTCCTGGTTTGAGGATATCTTACACCCTTTTAAGCTGTACTTTTCTCCTCTGTTAAATTTCTTTATTACCCAAAATGTTGGTGGTAATGTTGTAATAATTGTGCTTTTCGCACATTTAAATTAATATGTCAATATTCAATATATAATATAAAATCTTATAGCAAGAGACATTGTATACAAGCCATTAACATTGTGACTTATTCTTTAGATTCCATGCAGTGCACTGGGAAATGTGCCTGGTTTTAAATAAAGTTGGATTTTTATGTTTCATCTCCTTTGTGAAGTCTTATTTGCTACATGAAGAATGATTTGATTTTGTTGTGTTGGACTTGAGTTAACAATAATTATTCCTTTTTTTACTTTCTTAATCTGAGGGCATAAAAGTCATTTCTCATCACAAACTCATTTTGTCATTCCATTCTGATAGGATACCAAGAGAATAGGGCAACAGTTACTTGGTTGAGTCTTTAGATTCTGGGTCTCATCACATTCCTTCTCTTCTCTATTCCATTCTGCATATCAAACATGTCCTTAGAAAAGGATGGAAGAGACAAGAAATGGAGTGATTGTCATCTATTTAATCATTGAACAATGCTGTGATTGTTTTATAGGGGAACTGGCAAGCAGTGTTGCGGAACTAGAAGAAAGTAATGACAAATTGGCAACCCTTAAGGCTGAGAGAGATGCAGCAAAAGGGGCAGTTTTCCCTGTTCTAAATGTTGGAACTAAGCATGCTGCTGGTGATAAGATGAGAGACAAGCAAAAGGATTTGCAAGAGATGGAATCTTCTTTAAGGGAGATATTGGTATTTTTTTTTTAATTTTATAATTTCATTTTCGTTCTGAGGTTTTTGGGAAAATATACCTTAATTGTTGAGTGTTACAGGACCAAGGATCATCCAGGCTAATGGAACTGAAAAATCTTCATGAGGAAAGAATAAGAATATTACAGCAAATCTGTGATTTACAAGTTAGTTTTCTTTACTGTTTGTCTGCTCCTGTAAATTTTATTCTGGGAGTAAATTTTTGTCTGCTTGTCATGGTCAATTTCACTTTTTGTGTTCATAGTATTTAATTTGGGATGATTTCATCAGAACACATTGAAGAATTTGAAGTGTATTACTTCTTCCCATGCATTCCAACTGGCAAGAGATCAGATAGAACAATCAAAAGTGGAAGTTCTCGAGTATCAGACCTTATTTGAGAAACTACAGGTTGTAACTGGTCGGTAGTTTCATTGTGCCTTTTGAATGCTTTGTATTTGTTGAGATTTACTTCTGATATGACTGTATTGTTCTTTTTCCACATGATTTTGTAGGTTGAGAAGGACAATCTTGCTTTGAGGGAGAGGGAGTGGTACATAAAGAATGATTTGGTAGATGTTTTTCAAAGGTCTATGTTAGTTGTTGAATCTAAAGTGGCTGATTTAGGGACTGAAATAAAGAGAAACATTGAGGAGAGAAATGCGTTAGAAAACAAACTGCAAGAGGCAGCAAGGGAACCAGGTTCGTATTTTTTTATATAAATTTTTTCATCAACAATAATTTTTGCTATATTTATTTATTTATTTTTAATCACTTGAGCAATTTACCTTGGGGCTTTATGGTTTGATACATATGTGATGGAGTTTGTTTTTTATTCTCTTAGGAAGAAAGCAAATTATTGCAGATTTTAAATCTCTGCTTTCTTCATTTCCTGAGGAAATGGGATCTATGCAAAGTAAATTAAGCAAGTATAAAGAAGCAGCTTCAGACATCCATTCTCTGCGTGCAGATGTACATTCTCTCTCTAGTATTCTTGAGAGGAAGGTGTGTATATTTGTTTAATTTGCATTGATATTATTGGCAGCACACTGTCACAATTCTTGTAATTTTGTCTTTTTGTTTTTGCTTTTACAGGTAAAGCAATGTGATGTTTTATCAAATAAATCTGCTGATCAACTTGCTGAGATACAGAGGCTGCTTGCTATGGTATGCTTGCTTCCATTTTAATTTTTTTGTTACTGATAGAAGAATCAATACTAGAAAGTAGGAAAGGCAATCATAATTGAGGGAAGGATCTGATGCTTTCTCCAGTAGAGTTGCAAAGAAGAAACACATCAGTGATAAAACTGTCATGAATTCATTAAAATCACTCCCTGTTCCTCCTGAACGATTTGGCATGAATTCTTACTTATGATGAATGACATTTCTGAACAGCTAATTGTTGTTAGAAACCAGCGGTGTCATTAGATTCATGTAGCTGACCCCAGTGGGATAAGAATTGTTGTTCTTGTAGCAGTAGAATAAGAATATTTCAATGATGGATATTGGCAAAACAAGACAGTAACATAATCTAGTACTGCATGGGCCTAAATATAAGCAACAATTTTTCTTTGTCTAGAGATTTAATGCACTTTTTCCATTTTTAACCTCAATGAATTGCATGTCCTCATATTTTTTCCCACTCATTCTCTCATCTCCTTTGGACTCATTCTCTCTTTCACTCATTATCTTCATAAATAAGGGCATGTTTGGAAAGAAGTATGGTTTACAAATTTATTCCTTTTAATTTATTTTAAATGTAAGTTCATTTTGCATGATTTGGGTAGTTGCTGCTTATAAAAAGGATCGGAGGGAGTATAAAGATGTATTACTTAGGGTATTTGTGGAGTGGGATTTATCACTAGTTAGTCAGCATCTTAACAAAGTTTAGCTGCGAGACTAACTCCATTTGATGAAATAGATACAAAGCAATACATTGACTAACTTTTCTATCTTAAGACTAACAAACTTGGACTCCTAACATTTAACATTCCTTGCTCTTAACATTTATCTGAGATTTCCTAAGCGCAGCATTAGGTTTTGTTGATTGTCAATTCCTATGTTCTCCTGTTCCTCTTACTAATCTTGGTTGTGCCATCTTGTGCAGGTCAATGATCTGAGAGAAAGTGACCTAGAGTTGAATTTGATTCTGGAAATGTATAGACGTGAATCTATTGATTCAAGGTTGGGACAAATGTGGAATTGACCTGATAGATCACTATTACATTTTTCTGATTAAATTTTATCTTAAAAGACAAGTTTGGCTTTGATCAAATTTTCCTATTTTCTTTTCAATTCTTTTGTTTTGTTTTTCCCCCTTAGGTGAGCTAGTAACTCAGATAAATTGTGTAGCCAATCTGTGGTTTGTGGTTATTGCCAATTCTAGGTCTGAAGTTTCTTGAAGATCATTTGATTTCAATGGAACACTATTGAAGTCTGTATGTTTGCAATTGCAGGGATGTTATGGAGGCACGGGACTCAGAATACAGAGCATGGGCCCATGTTCAAAGTTTGAAATCTTCTCTTGGTGAACACAACTTAGAGCTTCGAGTTAAGATGGCAAATGAAGCAGAGGCTAGATCTCAACAGAGGCTTGCTACTGCTGAAGCTGAGATAGTGGATTTGAGACAGAAATTAGATGCTTCAAAAAGGTCGTCTATTGTTTTACCGCTTTTTTTTTTTTTTTTTTTGAAATCTTATACTAATAAGGTATGCATCTGGATGCATTGCTTCACATGTTATTTCTGTTTAGTTAAAGCATCAGCCTTGATGCTATGTTCAATGTTGATTAATGAAAGAGTTAAGGGGGACCTTTTGGTCATGGGAGATTGTTATTAGGAGGGGAGATGGATAAAGAATGTGTTTCTGCCAGCAGCACGTGCTTTCAGTAGATATTCCTGCTTAGTTCTCTCCATTATTTTTCTTTGGTTTAATATTTAGGGGGTGTTTAAGACCTGTTAAAATTATAACTTTTACATTTTACAAGAGAACTCTCACAAATTTACCTTGTATAATGCAAAAGTGCTTTTTCTAAGCTAATCCACATGGGCACTTGATGAGCATGAACACCATTTATCTGAAATGTTCTTCTCTATGACTTGTTTGAGTAGTTTCTTTGAGAAACCCTTAATAAATTTCCAATTATTGAAACCAACATCTTAGCTAGACACATCAATCTGAATAACATGTTATGAATAATAAATTCTCAGTCCTGTAGTATGAATAATTTGTCACGAAAAGTACCCTTTAAGTTTATAGGGAAGTTTTATCATATTGCTATTAGATTAGTGATATTATCTTGGTAGTAAATGTAGGGTATTGAAGGGACAATAAAAGTATAAAGCGAGGATGGTTGAGGTGAGAATGTTGAGATGGGTGTGTTTATACAAAAAGAGAGGATTCATAAGGATTTAATACAAGGAAAAGGTAGTGAAGCGTCTATTTAGAAAAAAAAATGATAAATGATTTAAGAGTGTTCAAACATGTGTAAAGAAGATCCATGGAGGTGCTGATTAGGTAATTAGAAAAATGATAAATGATTTAAGACTAAAGACATTTTAATAAGTAATCAAACAAGATGATATGGGGTAATCATAGAGTATGGGTAATTAGGTAATTAGAAAAAGGCAATTAGGTAATTAGGAAATAAACCACTACCCCTTTCCTAATCGCCTAATTACCCTTACTCTACGATTACCCCGTATCAAAAGATGTATTGGTGTATGATATATTTGAACAGTTGGTTGTTGATAAAGTGCAATGGCATCGCATGTTCCATATAGCTGGCCTCAACAGGACAAGGCTTCTTTTTGCTATTGTAGAGACTGCAGTGTCTTAAAATATGAATAATCCCTCCTAGGTCATTTTCTCTATTTAGAATTTGTATGCAGAAAACTCACTGAACCTAATTGTGCGGGTTCCTCTTTTATCTGATGCTTTCAACATGTTATTACATTGATCTAGTATAACTAATGTCATCCCTTGTAAGAAATATTCAAGTTCAGTTGTTATTCACTGGTCAAAATACTCTTTCCTTGTTCTTAGAAATCAACCCCACCCTGAAGGGCCATATTTTGCTTCTCCATTTTTATCTCCCCCCTCTCTTATCTGGATGTCCTACTCTGAGTATGAGAAAGAGGGAGATTAGTGTGATTTATTTTATTTTTCTTGTCTTTAAAGGTTCCCATTGTTTATATGTACTAGTGGTCACTGATTGTGCCTTTTTTGGTGGGAAAACTAATTAGCGTCTAGCGTTAATAGGTTTGAGCATTATCGCATCTAGATCATTTTTGTCCATTTATAAGGCAAAATAAATATACGGCCTTGTTTATAGAATATTTAGTCTTTTCTACTTGACCCAAGCACTATTGATAAAACTAAAACAATCTTATTTGTCGGATTGTGCATTCAATCATGCATCCATAAGCCATGCTTTGGAATAAGCTAGTTAAAAGTTTTCCAGAAAAATTGATGCTGAGCAAAAAACATAGACATATGAGTCGATAAATGATCAAATTGAATGAAAAGCTAAAATGATGCAGGTAGAGTTTATTCTGAATCTTCCTTGATGCCCAACAATGCTATTTCCCCTTCTATTGGTTTTTTTCAAATATGAATGAATTCTCACCATGCAGTATGGTGGAACTCTAAAAAACGTATTATTTCATCGAAGTGTTGAAAGGTAGGGTAGGTGACATTTTGTGGACAAAATGCTAAAGTTGAACAGCATAAGGAAAGAAAATGATGTTTTGCCCAATTTAGTTTTATTTTGGGGCCATTTTAGCTTGCTTTACTCATCATGTGTTTCGGGAAATTTATTGATTCTTAATTTAAAATAGAGGAATGTAGTCGGTGGCTTAATTTGTTTCAAAATTGATGATCAGCTCCATCGACCTTTAATATGTCATTTTAGGGAGAAGGGTAAACACTCTGATGTCTTGAAATCAAAAAGTGAGGAAATTGAAGCCTACTTATCTGAAATAGAGGTTAGACTCTATCAAAGAATATCCATTTTGATTTTTCTCTTTGGAAAGGAGGATGCTCTTTAGTTTTGACATTGGTTTAACAGTTTTGAGATATTTCTGCAGACTATTGGACAAGCATATGATGATATGCAAACCCAAAACCAACATCTGTTGCACCAGATTACTGAAAGAGATGACTACAATATCAAGGTAGCTTGCCTTACAATGTCGAAAGAGTTGCTTGTGTTTTGCTTTGTTTTTTCTTTCTTGACTGTTCACTATTATCCATGTCAAGTTTGAATTTTATAGTAATTTATTTATTTGGGGATGATGAGCCGAGTTTTCTTTTCCCATCTTGCTGTAAAGAATAAGAGAGAAGGGTTTGAAAAATCTTCATATGGGACGCTTGTGTTACATACATTTATAGTAGGGAGAATTTGAATGGCTTGAATGACTCAGTCTAACTAAACATGCGGATTAGTTAATATTAATACTATTCTAACACCGCTCCTCAAGCTGAAGCATGTAATCCAGTTGCTCCAAGCTTTTTACCAAGCATGGAAATACAGAGAACCATTTGTACCTTTCTAACAACATTAAGAAGCTAACATACTGATAGGATACCAGATGGGAAATGGTTAATAGTTTAGTTTATTGGTTTATTTTAATTATTTAATTATGTTATGGGTCAGTTTGTTAGGAGTTAGTTACATGAGTGGGATTATGGAGCATCCCACGAGTGCACGTACGCTGTCAGTTATTTCCCATTGCTTCTATTAATATTCCCAACTAGATGTAAGCAAGCATGAGTAAATGAATGAATTGATATTGTTTTGCCAAGGGAGATCCTCCTAAGCTAGGCTTCTATTATCTTTAGTAGTGAGATTCTCACTTCTAAAGAGAGTAGGAGAGATTGGTGAGTACCTAGATTTTGGGGACTTATCATTTTGGTATCAGAGCCACCGATCTACATGGGGAACACATCGATGGCAGCCCAGGAACCCGAACTGAGTGCTATTGCTAATGACCCTCTTGCTGCCATAGCTGCTTGCCTTGCGGTACTGGACGAAATGCGAGACAAGGTCTTCGTCTTCAAAGCTCAGACATCGTCATCTCATCGAGAGAAAGGCAACGCGCGGTCGCAATGGGTGGTCGATAGTGCTAATGACTCAGACGTTGCTCCTTGTCGCCAATTGGCATACACAAAGCTGGAGTTCCCCAGAAAAAAAGGAATTTTGAAGAATCCTTCGGTCTCCGATCCAGTCTCTTTTTCCGAAGGATCCATACTGTCGCAATCCACCATTGTCAAGTCCCAAATGTAGGGACTAGTCAGTCCAGAACTCGTCATTGCAACACGCACGTCGTCCTCGTCTCCAATCGCCACACTCGCGTTCGTGCTCCGTCTAGCTCTTGTGAACAAGTTCGCCCAGTTCGCGTCACAAGTTGCCGACACCTTCGCCCAGTCCGATTTGGTTCGTCTCCTTTGACTGGTTGCCCTGATTCACCGTTGTCCCTGCTCGTCGTCCAACTTCAAACCCACCATTGCTCTGACTCATTCTCGCCCTGGAAATGCAGCAGAAATTGGATCACCATGGACCCAAGCCCAATTCGAACCAGGCCCAAACTATTCCATTTGGGGGTCCAACACGGGACCAGGGTGCTGCTATCAGATATGACCCTGGAGCTTCAGTCTCGCCTTCATCCCCAATCGGCCACCACCATCAGCAACGCCACTCCAGCTTTTAGAGCACCTACCGATGAAGCACATCGGGAACTCCCAATCCCACATTGAGGACAAGGTGGCTTTCAAGGGAGGGCGTAGTGATAGGATACCAGATGGGAAACGGTTAATAGTTTAGTTTATTGGTTTATTTAATTATTTAATTATGTTATGGGTCAGTTTGTTAGGAGTTAGTTACATGAGTGGGATCATGGAGCATCCCACGAGTGCACATACACTGTCAGTTATTTCCCATTGCTTCTATAAATATTCCCAACCAGATGTAAGCAAGACCGAGTAAATGAATGAATTGATATTGTTTTGCCAAGGGAGATCCTCCTAAGCTAGGCTTCTATTATCTTCAGTAGTGAGATTCTCACTTCTAATATGAGAGATTGGTAAGTACCTAGATTCTAGGAATTTACCACATTCTATTGGCCTTTCTAGCATCAATAGACATACTAGCAAACTCCAATCTGACTAATTGTTCATGGCACGGTTAGGTTAGGGAAGCTATGACACAAAGTGATCGGTTTAGGGAAAAAGAGTTACTAGTGAATAGTATGCATGGATCTTACCATCCGTATATGTGCTGCAATAATTAACTTTCAACACGTGAGTCTAGCATAACACTATTCAACTTCCAACCATCTTCACAAGCACTAATGTAGAGTGAATTGAAACACAAGTTAAACATGCAAGCAGCATTAAAATAAACAGTTCATCAACGTCAACAAGTTTTCCTCCTAATTTCCTATGATCTGACGTCCTGGATTGTCTACTAACCCAAGTTTTTAAGGATTTAGGATGTGGCTGTACCCTATCATAGTGCATCTTTGTTCTTGCTGTAAAGTTATGCTGTTATAAAAATTACTCCTGCAAGAATCACCACTGAAAAAGGCAGAAGTTTTATTTTTAGCTAGTTTCTATTTGATTTGCTGTTGGAAAAATTCTAGATATATACTTCTCAACAAAATAAATGAAAACAACTTCTTTTGACCTAGAGGCTATTATGTATAGTGGCCGCATTTCTTTATAAGTAGCATAAGGTGTTTTATTTTCTTAAAAATACTTCTATTAGGCTTTGGAAAAACAAGCCAGAGGATGTTTAATGACCCTTTTTGGCTCTTAAAATTTGAGAACATTTTAGGTTTCTAGTTAAACCTAGTCTGTTATTCCTTCATGCCTTCGTATCTAGAGCTTATTTTGCCCCTTCATACAGTTCAGGAGCAACTCACTGAGGTGCTGTTTGGCTGTACATGTATCAAGAAATTCCTTAGATTTTGGGAATATATTTGTAAAATAATTGAGTGTGAGAGATATATGAAGAAAGAATTACACTTACATTAAGAAACAGGCATAAACGATTTTATTTTTCATATTTCTAATCCTCTAATATCTTTTGTTTACTCAAGACGAAAAACTATGCTTTCCATATACCAAATTGATCCTCACTTTTGCTTCCGCCATCCTTCTAGGACAAACAACCAACCGGCTACTTCCAACTTTAAAATGCCTCCTGTATAACTTTCATGTTCATGCATGGGCCAGCTTCTTGGCACTTCCGTTAATTGCCCATCTAACCCCAGACCCACTATAATTAGGACCCAAGGACTCTGATGACTTATCATTCACTTGCCCAAAAAAGTATTCCTTTTCTTAACAGAAATCATGTGTGCTCCGAAAGCATTGTCTGTTGGTGAGTGTTATTCATAGACCTGCTATACTATCTTTCATACTTGGCATTATCTATCCACTGTTTCCCTTCTCTATCTCAATCAAGATGCCATGATCAGACACCTGACCAGATGGATCAGATTAACTAATTACTAGAATGAGAAACATTAATCCACGTTTAACAAGTTTGATTCTCTCATCATTCCATGTTGTGATACTAGTTCTTAGATAAGGTCTTAACCTTCTGCAATTTGTATTCCCTAAACTGTGGTCGTTGTGCTATTGGGCTGGTGGTGGATTATAGAATCAGTGAAATGCTGGGCTGAGTATATACAAATGTGAGCTCATTGTGATTATGGAGATGAACCTCTGAATGTTTTGCCTCAAACCTGCTGTCAACTTTCATCTAAATAAATGTATTTTGTTGTCCTACAATTGTGCCCTTTTTTTTGATGCAGCTTGTCCTAGAGGGTGTGAGGGCAAGACAGAAACAGGAATCTTTGATCATGGAGAAGCAGGGCATTGAACGGGAGATCCAGCAATCAAATGCATCTCTTAATTTTTTTGACATGAAAGCTGCAAGGATTGATGACCAGGTAGCTGGGTCTCATTTAATCACATTTTAGGTGTTAATATGGCCTTGACTTTTTTATACCTGATATGCAGTTAAAGGTGTGGTCAGATCAGTGTCAGAGACTTGACGAGGATAAGGTTCAAAGTTCTGTTACATTGGAAAATACACAAAGGAGGCTGTTGGATGTCAGAAGATCATCCCAACAAACCAGAGAAACTGTGGATGAAGTGCAATCTAAAGTTGGCATCAATCGAGTAACTTGTATGGAATTACAAGTAGATCTAGAGAGAGAAAGGTATTGTGTTTGTCTACAGCCTTTTATGCTTTCCTAGCATTTGGGACACAACATTTAGGGCCTACCCTCTTGTCATCAGGTTTGCCAGGAAACGATTAGAGGAAGAGCTGGAGGTTGCCCGGAGAAAAGTTTCTTATCTTCAGGCACAGATTGAGGGCTCCTCTGTTATTGAAAAGCTTCATCAGGAACTAGGGGAATACAGAGAAATTATCAAATGCAGTGTGTGCCAAGACAGGACAAAAGAGGTAAACCATTTTGTGTTTTGAATGTTTGATTTTTATTTATTTGATGTCTTGAGATGTTATCTGGGAAGGTTTTCTGACATGGCAAGGGTGAAAAAGTGACATGATATGAGCTTTTAGAAATGTCAATTTGTATTGGGCCTTACACTTGATACTTTACTTTTGAAGAACATTGAAGTTGAATAAAGCAATTGCCCAGTTCAATTCTGATGGTCTTTTGCATGAAAAAATAATTTAAAATAATAAAATATTATTGATTTTGGTATGAATAACTGATTTAAAGTGCTTATGTTAGATAAAGTTCCTTTTTATTTTTCCTTGCTTTTCCTTAACCTGTGTAGTGGGTAAATTTAAATCTCTTTTATACTCCCTAGTGATAATATCTAATATGCTGTTAACAATACCAGTAAATGTGGCCTTTTAATTTGTTGATGAGGCATTAGGGCTTGTTTGGAATCAATTTTGAGAATAGCTTTTACGGATTCTGAAGTACAGCATAGTTTTGAAGAATATATTTTGAAAAATAGTTTTTGCAGATTTCGAGACAACCTAGGTTTTGAAAAGTGATTTATGTTTGGGAAGTTATTTGCTTTTACGGATTCCGAGGCAAAAAGTATTTAGGAAAGAGGAAAGAGAAAAAAAGGGAAAAGTAGGAAAGAAAAAAGAGAAGGAAAATGTAGGAAAGAGGAAAGAGAAAGAAGGAAAAAGCAGGAAATAGGAAACAATAAGAAAGAAAGAGAAAGTAGGAAAGAGAAAACCTAGGTTTCAAACCGACGTTTTGTATCCAAAATAGTTCAGAAAAATTTTTGTACTCGGACAAAACCTAGGTTTTGTAACCAAATCTTGGTTCTGGAAATGAAATCCAAACAAGCCCATAGTTGGGAGTCTTGTGTGGTTTTGCTAAAATCTTTCTTGGGTACCTATAAAAGTTGCACTGAGCCAATTCAAAAGTGTAAATTTCCAATAAATTGACCTGTTTCCAATTTTTCCTACTGGCTTGGTCAGTTTGTGACATTCGAGTGATTATAAAATTTTATTTTTTAAATTATTTGAGAGAAGCTCTCATAGTTTGTGTATATTATTGATCAATGGAATAAGGCATATATAGCAGACTGATTACCCTATTTAAGGAAGGATAATATGTCTGATTACTATTACTTATAATGACTCATAAACACCTAGAATCAAGCCTAGAATCAAGGGATACAAGAGCACTGATCATGGGATTACAATCACTCAAATTTGAATTCTAACACCCCCCCAAGCTGGAGAGTATATGTCTATCATTCCCAGCTTGCTTCGAAGTCCTTCAAATTTGACCCGAGAGAGAGGTTTGGTCATAATGTTTGCAACTTGGTCTACTGATCGTACATAATCCAACTTGATAACGCCGCCTTCAACCTTCTCCTTGGCCTTCAACCTTCTCCTTGATGAAGTGCATGTCAATTTCAACATGCTTTGTTCGGTCATGATAGACTGGGTTCTTGGTCATCTCTATGCTTGCCTTGTCACACCAGAGATCCAGGGGGCCTTCGTATGGAATTCTCAGTTCCTTTAGTAATCTGATGAGCCATATTCCTTCACATACCCCAAGAGCTACGGCTCTTAATTCAGCTTCAGCACTGCTTCTGGATACTACGGTCTGCTTCTTGCTTCGCCATGTGACAAGATTGCCCCAAACATAAGTGCAATAACCCGTTATCGACCTTCAGTTATCCACCGATCTAGCATGATCTGCATCAGTGTAGATTTCTATATTTCTGGCACTTCCCTTCTCAAAATAAATTCCCCTTCCGGGATTGAGTTTGAGGTAGCTTAGGATCCTGTATACAGCAGTCATATGTTCTTCCTGAGGCTGGTGCATGAACTGACTAACCACTCCGACTGCATGGCTAATGTCTGGCCGGGTGTGAGTTAAGTATATCAGTTTGCCCACTAGTCGTCTATACCTCTCAGAATCTACAGGTACGCCTTCCGCTTTGACTTCTAGGTTGCATGATTCTTCCATTGGAGTTTCATCTGGTCTCACTCCGAGCATCCCTGTTTCTTGGAGTAAATCAAGCGTATACTTCCGTTGTAACACGTTGATCCCTTTCCTGGTCCTTGCTACTTCCATGCCAAGAAAGTACCTCATTTGTCCTAAGTCCTTGACTTGAAACTCCTTTGCTAGGGCATTCTTGAGTCGGGTGATAGATGCTTCATCATTTCCAGTTATGACTATATCGTCCACACACACAATCAGAATAGTTACTTTGCCCTCATTATGCTTGATGAATAGGGTATGATCTGCTTGCCCTTGGATATAGCCAAACTTCTTGACTGCTTTAGTAAACCTGTCAAACCATGCTCGTGGAGATTGCTTCAGGCCATATAAAGATTTGTGAAGTTCGCAGATTGAATTCTGCGGAGCCATCACTCCATCCGGGACCTCTTTGTACACTTCCTCCTCTAAATCTCCATTCAGGAAAGCATTCTTGACATCCAATTGATGTAGAGACCAATCGAGGTTGGCAGCTATAGACAAAAGGACTTTGATGGTGTTGAACTTCGCCACTGGTGTAAAGGTCTCTTGATAATCAATTCCCTGTGTCTAGGTGTACCTTTTTGCAACTAGCCTCTCTTTATATTTATTTACGCTTCCATCTAGATTGAATTTTGGAGTGAATATCCATCTGCATCTTACTGGTTTCTTGCCCTTAGGAAGTTTGGTAATCTCCCATGTTTTCTCCTTTAAGGCCTTCAACTCTTCTTCCGCTGCTTGTTTCCAGTTAGGATCAGTCATGGCTTGTTGGAATGTATCTGGTACTTTGATTTGAGCACTATTCACCACAAAACTCTGCATTCTAGCAGATAAATTGCCATATGAGACAAATCTTTGAATAGGATGTTGAGTACAAGATCTCACCCCCTTCCTGAGAGCAATAGGCTAGCCCGATTCCTCAGATTTTGACGTCGGGTTCGAGTCATGGCGTTGCCTTAGAATGTCTGGGACTCTATTGTCGCTTTCTTCCTCCTGCTCCTGCGATGTCGTCTCATCGGAACTAGGTTTTCCATCTACCCCAGTGTCAATTTCAGCATTGGTATCCACGGTTTGGATTGTGTTTGGAGATGATGGGATTGCAGATTCATGTTGGTTTGTTTGTATGTGTATATTTGGGATTTCAGGTTCTGTGGGATTTTCAGGCTGGTTTGTTGGTAAGGGTATGTTTGGGATTTCAGATACCATGGGATTTTCAGGCAGGTTTGTTGGTAATGATATGTCTGGGATTTCAGATACTGTGGAATGTTCAGGTTCCCAAATTAGCCATTCAACTCCACTGTTCTCCCCCTAAATGGGCAATTTGGGGTAGTAGGCATCATCTTCATAAAAAACTGTATCTTGGATATTGCAAGTTTTCTAGTGGTAGGACAATAGCACTTCTAACCCTTTTGGGTAGAAGAATATCCCAAGAAAATGCATTTGTCGGCCCTAGCACTTAATTCCCTCCCATTATGGTTATACACAAAGACTACACATCCAAACACTTTCTGGGGTATAGCAGATATGAGAGGACAATTTGGATATGTTTCAAGAAGACATTGAATAGGAGTGCTAAAGTTAAGGATTTTGGATGGCATGCGATTGATCAGGTAAGCAGCAGTTAACACAGCATCTCCTCAAAACACATTTGGAACATTTCGTTCAATCATAAGGGTTCGGGTTACTTCTAAGAGGTGCCTATTTTTCCTCTCAGCAACTCTATTTTGCTGGGGTGTGTATATACAGGGGGTTTGATGGTGAATTCCTTGCTGATCAAAAAATTCTCTGAAGGGTCGACTCAAGTATTCTTTGGCATTATCACTCCTTAACACTTTAATAGAGGTGTGGAATTGGGTTCGAAAAAAGGAATGAAATCTTTTGAATATTTGGAGCACTTCAGATTTATCCCTCATCAAATATACTCAGGTAGTGCGTGTATGATCATCAATGAATATGACAAACCACCTTTCTTGATTTAGGGTTTTCATCTTGGCAGGGCCCCATCACTATGGATTAGGGTAAATGGTGCCGTAGGTTTGTAGTTTTGTTTTGGATAAGAGCATCGAATTTGTTTGGCCAATTGACAGGTTTCACAATGAAATGGAGAGGGATCTTTATTGAATAAATGTGGAAACACATGCTTCATGTAATTAAAACTGGGGTGACCTAACCTCATGTGCCACAAGCATATATCTTTATGATCAGAGTTGGAGCTAACCATTGCCTTCCTTGCTCCATTTTCCTTGGTACTCAAACCCTCAAGGTAATAGAGTCCGTCCCATTCCTTAGCAGCGATTCGAATCCTTCTCCCCGATGTCAAATCCTGAAATACACAATGTTTTGAGTTAAACATCACCTAACAATCATGATTGGTAGTAAGTTTGCTCACAGAGATTAAATTGCATGTGAGAGCTGGCACGTATAACACATTGTGAATTTCAAGCTGTGTAGATAACACTACAGTTCCAATTCCTTCAACCTTTGTATATACTCCATTAGCCACTTTTACTCTCAGATTCTCATGGCAATACTTGATTCCATTAAATAAAGATTTGTTACCAGACATATGATCTGTTGCTCCAGAATCTATTATCCAGGTTTTTGTATTGGTAACCATTGCATTAAGAGCTATAATGGAGTTACTTGACTGTACCAAATTCACTTTAGTTTGAGTTTCAACACTTGTACCGCTAACAAGGGACAAGGGCCATAGGAGTTGAGTCCATATAAGTTGGAAGCCTTGGAATAGGTCCGGAATGTGGAGGAAAGCTAGCTGGAGGCATCTTCTGGTCAGCAGCAGGAGGCAGTGCGTCGGAAGCCACGGCGCGTGGCTCTCACGCTCCCTGGTCGGCGCGTGGCTGTCACGTGCAGGGAGTAGTGCCGGCGCGTGTATCATCACGCGCTTCCCGGAATGGCGTCGGCTTCTAGGATTTGCCGATCGGCGTCTTCTGAAGCTGATGGTGGAGGCAGTGGCGTCAACGGAGCTAAGTACAAAGAATATGACCCGGCGCGTGGCTCTCACACGCGGCTCAGGGCGGCGTTGTCTTTTGGGAACTCACCGATTGGTGATGTCTGAGACTGGTGGCGCTGGCGGTGTCAGCAACGGTCCTCTGGTTTGGAAGATCCTCTCTCGCTCTCACTCGCTCATTGTCTCGCTCGTGTCACTCTGGCTCACGGTCACGCCACTCACAGACACTCACCACAGAAGACTGAGGGAGGCCCTCGGTCTCTCTCACTATCTGACTCTCTCACTTGCTTTGTTACCATATTTGAGAGAAGCTCTCATAGTTCGTGTATATTATTGATCAATGGAATAAGGCATATATAGCAGACTGATTACCCTATTTAAGGAAGGATAATAAGTCTGATTACAATCACTTATAATGACTCATAAACACCTAGAATCAAGGGATACAAGAGCACTGATCATGGGATTACAATCACTCAAATTTGAATTCTAACAAAATGCAATATATTTTCTTGGACAATTTATATGTTGAAGCTTACTAAAACTGAAATGTCAAAACCTAGGACGGGGAATCCTGAGAAGACAAGGATAAATCATAAAGATAGTGATAATGATAATTATAGAACTTCTAGATAATGATGAAATCGTAATTTATGGATAAAGGATGTGAAAGTGATCTTGAATTATCTTTTTAGACTCCAATGAGCTTGGAAGGATCATCCTTGAATATAGTTTCTCTACACATCTACGCTGACTCAATGGAACATTGAAGTTTCCCCTTGATTAAAGACCTTCTGTTACTAGCATTTCGTTAACAATGCCCTGGTAGACAAATTGATCTTGGAATTATTGACTTGCTTCTCATGAATAACCCCTTCGAAATTCTTTTATTGGTGAAACTCAGTTAACATATTGGGCTGCTTTAGCCTTTTGATCCTTCATATGTTTGTAATTTGGTGCTAGGTTGTAATTACAAAATGCTATCACTTGGTCTGCAATCCATGTATCCAGAAAGTTGTCGAG
>JANTPZ010092060.1:0-17821 GCA_025593235.1 Vachellia pachyceras
CTGAGGGTTTCTACATTCGATCAGGAATCATAGTGGTGCTCAAAAACTCTGTGATCGGCGACGGTACAATCATTTAAATGAGGATGAATGGATGCTCATTGGCTGGTTCTGGTTCACGCACACTCAAACTTTGGCTCCGAATAATAAACATCTATGAACGAGCGCAAGCGTCAAGTTTTGAGTAATAGCTGCTTGGAATGGCTGTTGAATTCATTCATAGTATTAATTGTATTCATTTTTTCTTCCACCCTCTTGGTAGTGGCCATATTTGGATCATTGAATATGAATAAGTATTAATATTTAATATACAGGCAGTCACCTACAAGGATAATGGGCGTGCTTGTTTATGGTTTGCTTCCCCAACCCTTTTTATGACCCTAATCCTAACAAGCTTTTAACAAGACTTGAGAGACCAAAAAATAACAGCACAAATACTTAAGATTAATAATTATTGTTACAATTACATCTACAGAAGACAACACAGACATTCACGATGAACAAGAAATACGAGCACATACTCAGATACAACTCTCACAACGACGGAAAATGAGGACATAGACACAGAACATGCTTTCCATTCCAAATGCCTCAGCCATTAGCCACTCTTCCACTTCAGAATTCTTCTCTGCCTCTTGCCAGACTGAAAGGAAGATTTATAGGACCCAAAAAATACCTCTCACAGTCCCCTACCTATAGACTTTGATCACAGCCACCCTATTTCCTAATTCTTTCTTTCAAATGGTAAGTCAAAGTGCTGACGACAAAAGAGTATCTTCCTGTTTTCATATATCTCCCTAAGCTTCCAAAAACAGTCCTAACACCCTTCAAGACACACTTCCAGAAACTAATTCCCATCAAATAGTCCTAACATATCTCCTTCGCCCAGATGTGATGAGAAAACGCCCTTTTTACTCTATTTTTTGGGATAAGGTTTTAAAATGTCATTTTCGATGAATTGATTGCTCCGATGAATTGATTGCTCCTACTTCACCATCAATGTCCAAATCTTATATAATCACTGTTGTTGCCTTTACTCAACAAAAACAAGGGATTCCAGTTCATCTTGATAGATCCAGGGAGAAAACGAGTGAAGGCTGTATTATTTGTCGAGCTGGAGATGGAAAGGAAAAGCAGAAACGGATAATTACACCAAGTGTGTGTGTGTGTGTGTGTAAAGGAAAACCACAATTCTTATCAGGAAAACGCTGGATCAAGTGTAGTTTCTTCAGGGAGATATCAATCTCAAATATAATTTTACACGTCAAATTTTAAAGAGGCTCTCTCATGTCAGGACTTCTGCGCAATCTAACTGCTAATCGTCGAAGGCTTTCCTTTCCTCTTGTATTTTTCTTAAAGAAGCTCGCCTCCAAACATATTATTCTAATCCCGCACTTAATATTTATAAAATTAGTATTATAAATACAAATAAATAATTTTAAATTACTGAAATATGATCTACTTAATTTATAATTGTAATACATTAATTGTTAACTTTCAAACTACTATAATAAGAATTTTATAAAATATTAAATATGAATATTGTGCTCCTGCTTTCTATTTACTGCAACCAAATCAATCTTAAACTATATCTAATTATGTTTATCTTATTTCCTCATTCCCTTTTTATTCTATGTGGCGTGCCCGGCTCGTTATTGCCAACTGAAAGATGACATGCGCTGAGACTGTTGGCGGATGATGTTGACAGTTGAGGAGCTATCCTGAAGGATAATTTCGTACCCGTCGTGAAAGCCATCCATTCCTTGGGCCATGGCCTGCCAGAAAAGCCCACCTCCACAGGATCCTCCGCCCCTCGCGCTGCCGTATACGGCGTTGTAAAGCTTCTGAAAGTATATGTCTCTCTTCTCCACGCTATATTCCACAGACTTGGAGGACATGCCAAATTCAGCCAGCAGAATGGGCTTCCCCAGAACATCGTTACAGTCTTCTATGTGGGCCTGGACCCATTTGTCCACAAAATCAGACTGGGCCGATTCGTTTGACCCCGGCAACCTGAAGGAAGCCATCGTTGAAGTTAAACGCATCAACCAAAAAAATGTACAAGAATCGCAAAAACGGAAATTACCATTGTTCTGGGTAGAGATGAATGGTGGCAAAATCGATGTGAGGGACTTGATTGTTTGAAAGGAAATCGGTGCCAACTAATTGGTATCCAGGATTGAAGATCTTCCTGTTTGGCGTTGATTCCCCATAAAAGCCTTCGAGCCCTATTTCCAGCAAATGATTGCTATCGACAGACTTTACGTACGCAGCCATCTCACTCACCCAATCCTGTAAAATGAGGAAACCACATGTTGGTTAAATAATGTCCCTATCTTTGTATAGGGAAAGTTGTCTTGTATGTGAGCCCTGGAGGTCTCTGCAAATTGATAATTGTCTTTCATCACTTGCTATGATATTTCCCTTTCACTAATTAAGTCATAGATATATATATATATATATATATATTGTAGGATCACACAATGATGTTAAGTGGTAAATCTCCTTGCCCTGGCTGGCTCTAGCTATATAGAAGCTGGCACACTACGTAGGATGTGTTATTGAGAGCGTGGAAATTAAGAAAAAGACCTGAATTGCTTTTCCAGAGTGCTCGTATTCAGAACGAGGTTCATTCATGAGTTCCCACGCGAACACAGCCGGATCGTCTCTATATGCTACCCCAGTTACTGTGTTCCTCCGACTTAACACAGCCTGCACCATTTCAACCACGCACAAAAAATTCCCGGCAACTCAAGTTGACGATGAAGCAGTAATATTGAAATACCACTGTGTGTGTGTATGTGTGTAAGAGGAAAAGAAATTGATCGTTCTATATAGCTACAGCAGAAGAGGCAGAAACGAAACGCATGTAAGAAAGGGTGCTTTCGTATTGCATCGATATTACCCAGAAACGGACATATTTCTTACCTTAATATGATTCTTGTAATATTGCTTAACGACAGGATGGGTAAAGAAGCCATCGTCGTTGCTCACGCTCTGGCCTCGTTCCCTTGCCCACCTCACATACTGATTCTTCCCTCCAAAGTCTTTCCAGTTGTTCACCAAGCTCAGTATGAGTCGCACCCCATATTTCCCAGCTTCTGATATCACAAAATCCAAGCCCTGCATCGTATATATTCACCATATAAATTATTAATAATGAATTAACAAAAGTTGTGTTAAAGGGATCATCATATAAAAAAGGAAATCAATATATATATATATAATATACCCTGAAGACGCTCTCGTCGTAGGAACCAGGAGAAACCTGAAGACACCTGTAACCTGCATCGTTGAAAGCCCAGGTTCTTGCGACGTTCAGGCCATAAAGTGAAGCTTGTTGGAAAGTGGTAGTGACCTTGGATCTCGTGGATGGGTCAGACGCCATGTACATGAGCCAGTAAGCATTGAACCCATTCAGGTAGATCCGCTTCCCACTCACTGTAAAATGTGTTCCATCTCTTTGAACGAATTTGCTGGGTGACCCACCATAACAATTCCCACATGAAATAACCAAGGCCACTGTTGAAGCCATCAACACCAAGTTCCTCACCAGTACGTTCCACTCCATCGCTTACTCCCGAAAACGCCGGAAAATCAAAACCTAATTAATAACCAAATATATACTCAAACCATGGATTTGTATGTACTGCGTACTTGATTTCTCTCTCTGTTTTTTTTTTTTTTTCAAAAAATAAAGTCTCACGACTGTTAGGCAAGTATATGAACGTAGATACAATAATGCTACAATTAACTTGGCTCGTTAGGTGAAAAAATTCAAACTGCTTTTAGAGAGAATTAAAAGCTAGCCGCGCGTGCTTAACAAAACGTACCAAACCGAAGAACTTGCGAAAAGTGAACGGGGATGGTAAAGAGTTGGCAGTAGTTATGTTTGTGTTTCTGAGTAGTTTCTGGCTTTGTGGAAAATGGCGGGGTGTGTATTTATTTATAGAAGGACGAATGAAGAGCAATCGTTAGGACTTGGGTTGGTGACTGTCTATTTCACAGGTCATAGCTAGTTCATGCCATGCAGATAATTACTACCTCCGTGGCATGAACGAGTGATTGGATATGGTTTGGGCGAACACAATAAAAGGAAAAACAAAACCCTTCAAACCGCATGGGCCCACTATATATAGGATAACTATGCTTTGCTCACACAAATACACATCGATTATATATTATCTGAGATGCGAGCTCACAGATAGACACATAAATATAAATGTATATATTTCTCAGTATTATTTCACTGTGTTTTTGTTCTAGCTAGTTTGAGCAGCTCGTGATACTGATAACTAATATATGTCCAAATGCCTGATGGTGGTGTTTCAGTGAATATTCCAACTTAAAACCTTACTTATTAGGGTTTGTTTGGGTTTCTTAAATTAACACTCTTGAACCAGTTATCTAGTCATTTATGGTAATTTTGTTACATGTTTTATTTCTTGCGATTACAAGAGCGTTGTATTAGTACTCTTTTGAATTTAAGAATAATGAAGAAACATCTGCAATAATGGACCACCAAGTTTCGTTTATGTTACGGGAATCTTGCTTCTGCTTATACAATTCATTCTCTTTGTAACAAACAAACAGAAAATACGTCGTTTCGGACGCGAAGTGTTGCGGGTTTGTTAGAGATAAACAGAAATTATGTTGCCTTAATTTGAAGCTAAAGGCTCCTGAAGAATTATTAGGATGGCATAAGCTAATTACATTGCATCTGCTAATTGAATACTATGCATAGTACGTACTCCATGAATGTATAATTGCTGCAGTCAATTTTTACTAAGAGTAAAACCATATATGTAATGAAATCAGTTTACCGAGCAAATTAAACCATATTCAGTTGATTATGATAAGTATTTTTCAGCAAAACGAGATAATCTCCCCCACATATTTATTTCGGTTTGCGTAAAAATACTTCTCTACCGTGTTTCCAAATGGACCCAATATCGGATTAGCCACACCGAGGCCAGAGCAAGTAAGTAATTTTGAAATATTTAGTCAAGTTGCATGCTCCTTTTCTTTCCACTCCGATCTTTATCAGCTTCCTCAGAATGTAACTCGAGAGGTGCTCTATCTTATCCGTAACATCTCAAATTGGCTGCAGCTATCAAACAGTAGAATTTAAACCTACAAATGCGAATCTCCGCCGTCGGCATTGTCTTTTATTGCTGCCCATGCTGTTGAAGAGGTGTGTAGGCAGATATGTCTACAGTTCTCACTGAGTCAATTACATGTTTCGTTACATTTTAAGATTCTTTCTTTTTTCTTTTTTGGTAGTTTGTTACTACTAATATATAGTCATGCCTCCGTAGCCTTGCATCTTTGTGAATCCACTCCTTGAAGGCCGTTGAGACTAAAGTTTGTCTTCACAGTCCTTGCATAGAGTATTCGCCCAGAGTGATGAGAAGCGTCCAGATTACAACTGGAAACTCCAGATTTAGGGCTTCTAACTTTTATAGATTCTGAGACAAAACCTAGGTTTTGAAAAATAATTTATATTTGGGAAGTTATTAGCTTTTATGGATTTCGAGGTAAAAAAGTGGGTAGGAAAGAGAAAAGAAAAGGAATGAAAAGTAGGAAAGAAGAAAGAGAAGAAAGAAAAAGTAGGAAAGAGGAAATATAAAAAAGGAAAAAAAGTAGGAAAGAGGAAATATAGGTTTCAAATCGAGGTTTTCTAACCAAAATAGTTTTTCAGAAAAATTTTTATACTTGAATTTTGAAACCAAACCTAGATTTCAAGAAATGATGGTAAACAAGCCCTTAATATCATTCTTTGCATTCTAAATAGAACCTTATTTCAATAAATATTTTTCAGACATGGACAGTCTAAATTAGATTTAAACGAGTCAAATCTTTTGAAATATCGAGATAAATAATTAATGACATTTAATGACCCATGTCCTTAACAAAACAACTCAAATATAAGTGCTGTAAAATCATGAATAACTATAGATCACGGAAGCTTGATCATTTACGGAGTTCTGAATATTTCGCTTTCATTTCACTCTACTGTTTAAAAAAAACAGAGAGAAATCTAGACGAATGAGTGGGTCATGAAGGGATGAACCCTTACAACGAATGAAACATCCCTTTCTTGTTGGATTTTCTATGCCCATTTTATTTTTGGATAAAAATATTAACTGGATCCAATATTAAGGGCCCATTCAAAAATCTGAGCCCAATTTTAGTTGAGGCCCATCTGGCCTCTCTGATGGGAGAAAGCGCGCGCACCGTTTATATTTAAATGAACCGCTCTTAGCGACAAACTCACTGGTCGACTTCTTAGATTACAACAAACAGGCAAAGCAACTCTTCCAAGAGCTCGAAGAAGTTTATATCAGATCAACCGGAACAAGCAATCGGTAAAATGTAAAACCGTTTTTGATTCGTTTCTGTTCTTCATGGAATTCACAATTGTATAGCAAATCAATCGGCATTTCGTCTTCTGTGATCCTTTTCTTTTCAGCAATACTATCTTCTCATTAATTATGTAAGGAATCATAAAGCTTCCCTCGCTTATTTGATTTCATCACGATGCTGTTTTAGGATAACGTCCTAACTGAAATCGTGCCAGCTCTAATTAGTCATTGTCAGGATCGTTGGCGATTTTACTTGGATTCTGCTAGTTGCGGAAATTATATTCTGAATTCTTTTTGGCATCGCCGCTCTGTTCCGAATTCTTATGGACTCTATGTTTATATGATAAAAAATGCCATATCCAGTCTCGCGTTACTAGCAAATTGAAAACACGCAAATAAAGGATGAATAGCGTCTCCTTCACTTCCTTTGATGAATTTATGGCAACTATGTTCATACAGTAGAGATACTTGCCTGGCATGAAATTCTTTTGATGTTGCCAGAGTTTCGCATTGGTTAATCTCTCCTCACTAGTTATGGTTCCGCTTTTGATGTTGCCAGAGTTTCGCAGTGGTTAACATCAATAGAAATGGAAAGCCCCGAGAGCAAAGCTGCAAGAAAACGCATGAGACCAGATGTATTTTATTCCGTCTTTCACTCCTTATCCTGTATTTTTATTTTGTTTCTTTTAAGTTTTTGTTCTATAATTTGTGTTGCTGGTTGTCCTACAATAATTAGATGGAAGAGGAGGAAGATGAAGCAGGAGCACTGATTAAAGATAAGGAAGAATCTGAGATAAATATTGCTGGATCCGAAGAGATGGAGCTCAATGTCTCCAATATTTTGGAGAAGATTGAAAATTTCACACAGAGGGTAGCTATAGTAATTGTACCCTACTATAGATTCAAATTTTCCTCTATGTAATAGTCGTTAACACAATTTATCTTCGGGACATTACCTATGTTACAAACTAGATAAATCTGATGGGAATTTGGACGTTAAGATGACCAAATGAATTGAAGCTGTGGTTTATGTTCCCATAATTTCTTGCTATGTATGTCGTTTGACCAGCCATATGATTCTAATGGTTCATGTAGGTGTCAGAGCTGCTGGAATCTGGGAGAACAATGTTTAAAGAACTCAGCGACGAATTTGAAGAGAGACTGATTATGTGAGCTATAAAGTCATAGTTACTCTTCCCCACCACCCCTTCCCACAAAAAAGAAAAAAAAATGTTTTAACTGCCTCATCCGCAGGATGCACAAGGAGCAAATCGAGAAATGGCAGGAAGAGATAAAAATATTGCGGGCACTTGATGCCTCAAACGAGGAAGCCAATATAGTTCTGCACAATGCTCGATATTTACTTCAGCACACTCATATTGATTAGTAAAGGTAATTTTCCCCATTTCAATCTATGAACCCAAATCACTCACCCGTACGGTATACACACCCCACATCCATGAAAAAAGTAGTGCTCTGTAAACTGTCTCGCTTTTTATGCATTTCAGCATTTTAATAGTCTTTGCTTGAACTTAGCTTCCCTTAATGAATTTACCGCAGAAAATTTTAGCATTGCCAAAGCCTATTATTGTTGACAAGGTTGTTATTAAGATGTTATACTTGGTTTTCCTAACCAATGAGTGTGGATGTTTTTGCTCCGTTGTCTTTAAATATAAGAATCAATCTCATCATTGACAGTGGGTTGAGTATATAAATCTAAGGTTTAGAATGTTTATCTTTATTTTTCTGGAGAGAATGCTCCTGATTTGAACTTGTAATTACTGCCTTTTGGCCTGTAGAAGAAATACATGGGGCGGCCAAATGACACAATTTTTTAACACACTGGCCAAATAGCCTAATCAGTTTGGTGTTCCTTTGATTGGGTGTAAGATAAGGAGCGAACATTTTATAATTACCACCGGCATAATCATATTAGATATATACATCAGATCTATATACTCAGATGCTTCTCAGTCTTACGTTGCAGGGAAGGAATGCACATAAATATATACCTTTTCCGTCTTAAGATCAAATGCCACGAACACATTTTGTTTGTTTGTTTTTCATATGGTTATGGCTAGACTGTCTAGTTGAAATCCTAGAACATGACTGTTTTTTTATTCAGTTGATATTCTACGAGTCTCTCCAACAGCTGCATATGGTGCACATTTCAAATCATTATCAGCGGCACGCAAGAACCAGATCATGCTACTTTAACGATGTCATGTTCTTAAACCATTTTCGTTTATTACATATTCTGCCTAAACAACGCAACTCCCAACTTCGAATCATCAGTGTAATTGAAGACATTCTATCAGATTGCTCGGTTTTGATATTAGAGTTAAGCCTATGTTTTGCTGGTAATTCTAGTAGAAGTATGTTAAAGAGGCAGCTGAATTTAGTAATCCGTGTTTAACTGTTCGAGTACCCAACTGTGCCTTAACAAATGTTAAGCCATCTTGGAATAAAATGCGCGCGCGCGTGTTTGTGAGTGTATTTTTTTTTAAATTGGTGCCAAACTAGACTGTCCTAGCATGGTTTAGATATGGATTTAAATTGTGATGTTTATGTGCCAATGGGAATCGCTTTGGTAGTGGATGACCTTGCAAGGCGGAAAACGCATGCTATAATGGGAACAAGGTTCGCAGGGGTGTTAGAAAGGCTTTGTTCTGTAAGCATAATCAGATGATTGTTCAGCGCGAAGGCTTTAGACCATGTAACTGAAGTTATAAAATATGGGTATAAGACGCATGGAGGAAGATGGCAAAATAGTAGAGACGTCAAGTAGTCTTATATTGTGACCTTATCACCAGGGAGCTGTTGTTTGAAAAACTGTTGAGATAATTCTTTCATATAATCCAAAACAAGTATGTGAGAGAAGTTTTATTCCAATTGAATGGTCAAACACAAGCTTAGATGTTTAGATGTGAATATTAAAATTTCCATTAAAAAAAAAAAAAGAGGAGTCCTGCTGCTTTAAAATCCACCGTCACTCTTAATTAAGTGTTGAGGTAGAGGGAAAAAATAATGTTAACTTATTTTGTGATTTTTACCGACATTACTTCCAAGTCAAGTTGGATTGAGGTCATATTTTGTTATATCATACATTAACACCAGTTTTAGATCGCTGTTGCGGAATTGGAGAACAAATACCTTAGGATCTCCAACAACCTTGGTTTTGTCTTTACTTGAGGAGTTGGTTCGCTACCAAGTTGAGGTCCACTTAGCTACCACTGACTAGGACGTCCTGTATATATCAAATCCTGGGAGCTTCCATTATTAGTTCGACCTTTTACCGTGTCTTTATTTATGCCGTTGGCTAGGTAGTTCTAGCTTATGGCACAGCTTTTTTCCCCCCTAGTATAACAAGAGAAATGACGAGAACCGCATATATTGTCGAGATGAAAATTTTGATTAATTCGAATGTCCAATAAATAACCAATCAGTCTTTCCAAATATATTAAGGGTGAAATTTCTGCAAGGAGACTGTTTAAATATTCTGATTAATAATGAATAGGAGTTGAGTTTAGTGTAAGGAATTAATCTCTAACAACACCACATTTTAATGATCCAATTCTTGTTTGAGAATTTCCCACGTTTAGTGCATTGCTTCAAGTGCTAAAATATCTCTGCTCAACAAAAACAAAGTGCTGTGGTTAATATATTTGTATGATTCCAAACTTATCTGGTTATCCCATTGATTACTTTTTAGAGGTCTTGATTTGATATGATTTTAAATTTTATATGTTCAGTTTATTGTGATCATGGTCCAAACTCAATATATATATAAAATCAGTTACCCTTGATGAACTTAATGACTTGGCGATTTATTCATGTCATTCTAATCTAACATGTTATAAGGCTTGTTTAGGAGCCTGTTTTAAAACTGAGGTTTTGTGGTAAAATTTAAAATTAAGGTTTTACTTAAGTACTCACATTTTTTTAAATCTATGTTTAAGACTTAAGTTTTGAAAAAGTTATTTTCTTGTCAAATCACATTTCCTTTCATAATAAATTTTCTCTTTTCTCTTTTTCTTTTTCCTACTTACCTTTTGTCTCGGAATCCGTAGAAGCTATTCTCACATTAACTTCCCAAATACAGTCGGTTTTTCAAAACCTAAATTTTACCTCATAATCCTTAAAAGTCATTCGCTCAAAGTCTATTCTCAAAAATATAGATTTTGTCTTTAACTCCATAAAAACTATTCTCCACCGAACTTTTGAACAATCTCTTAGTTTAATTTATATACAATTCTAATCTAACATGTCCACCTTCTTCTACCTCCTTGTAGAATAGAAAATCATAGATCATTCATATGTATACCTCGGAGAAATATATGATATTGGGGGTTGTAGCTCATATGGTAGAGCGCTCGCTTCGAATGCTAGAGTCACGGTTTTGCCCGTTTTATATAATTTTCACACTTTCTTTTATTTCTTTTATTTGATGTTGATAAAGCATAATAACTACACTTTACTAGTGGAATAAGACTTGGTATTGTATATATAGAAAGAAGGCATGTGAAGATTCGGCTCAACAATAAAGTGGGTACGTACGTGTATGAAGGCGTAATTGGAAAGAGGCGACTTGCCATCAGCCATGTGCTAAACGGATGGTAGTTCCACGAGACATGGCACAATATATGGCATATCTACTTGTAAGCCATCATTCATTTTCAGCTTCAGACATTTCTAAGGTTGACCACTTCATCCTCCTCTCGTAGTTGCACATATAAAAATACTATCAGAAAAATGTCATTTAGTGACAGAAAAATTCATTACTAAATGGTTATTTTCTATCAAAAAATTTTCATTTAGATAGAAAATATTAGCGATCCTCATTTTAGCGACGGAAAATAGCCATTTAATGATGAATTTTCCGTCCCTAAATGGCATTTTTTGGTAGTAAAATGACCCTTTCTTGATAAATAAGTCACCTCCATTGCATATCCTAAGGTACTTGCATGTTACTTCGTCTGGCACTCTCAAGTCTTGTCCATTACATTACAGAATATATATAACATGTGGTTTCTTGTTCTATTCCATTGCGTGTACTAAATGACTTTTCGCATTCGTATAATATAGCATGTGGTTAGAGTATATCTCTCACAACTAACATATTCTTTCATCATTGTTTAGTAGTTTACTGCATGTTGCTATGTATGCTACGTGAATTGTTTTATGATTGTACCCATTACGTACCACGGAAGCACGGATTCTTCTACCGACAAACCAAGCGTTGTGACTTGTTCTACTCAATAGACACTTGATATTTGATAGCAATGGCTCGTCATGGGCATTGAAGAACTTGCTTTATGGTGTATTAATTTATTGTGGCCCATATATCATTTGGTTTATGTTTTTTAGTTTATTAGTTTCTGCTGATCATGAATCTTATTGGGTAATAAGTAATATTAAAGTTATAATCAAAGGTGGGGTGATCGAGCATCTTTTCTGCATGTAGATTTTGTACAATAGCAAGAGAAATCGTACCTTGACCTTACACAAACTGAACTAATCATTAGGTCCATTATATGCCTTAAATTGATATCAACCGTTTTGGCAAAAAGCTACCCAAAAAAATAATCGACATCAATCATTCAAATTAGCATCGCTGTGTAATTTGAATGGGGCGAGAGTCATTGACAACTTGTCTTTTCTTTAATGCATGACCATCCCATTTCTTTTTTAAATAGGAGCTGCATTGAGGAACTTATCGGTCAACGCATATGCTTTTGCCTGCCTTTTTTTTCTGCAGAATTTCCTGCACCGTAGTTATAAATAGCCCTTAGGACTGTGCTACGCTCAGCTACAACTCAATCAGCTTCTTGTTGGTCAAAACTGAGATATTGAGAGAGAAAGATAAGATGGAAAAGCTAGCTTTGAGTGTTATGATCTTGTTGGTGGGGTTATCCACCACACAACTAAGAACAGCATCAGGGGCTGGCTGGCTGCAAGCACATGCGACTTTCTATGGAGGAAGCGACGCCTCAGGCACAATGGGTACGTAAGAGTTAATTTCACATTCATACTATGCTCTCTTTTGTGCTTGTTCGTTATTATAAATAAATGAAGAGCGATCAGTAGCGATATATACTTGTTTGTAAACATGCATGAATAATACTGCAGGAGGTGCATGTGGTTATGGGAATCTATACACGGACGGTTATGGGACAAAAACGGCGGCGTTAAGCACCGCTCTTTTCAACGATGGGAAGGCATGCGGCGGATGCTATCAGATAGTGTGTGACTCGACACAAGCGCCACAGTGGTGCCTGAGAGGGACTTATATAACAATCACTGCCACTAATTTCTGTCCTCCAAACTACGCTCTTCCCAGCGACAATGGAGGTTGGTGCAATCCTCCCAGGCCTCATTTTGATATGTCCCAGCCTGCTTTTGAGACTATCGCCAAGTACCGCGCCGGCATTGTTCCCATTTTCTACAGACGGTACGTTTTCTTCTCACCCACCCTACCTCTTTCAATCTCTATTCTTTGCGTTTATCTAGTCCCTTCTTTTATATTTGCTGGTTTCGTCCGGCCAAATCTAGTGAATTGTCATTAACCAGCCCACAACTTGTGAGTTTGACTAGTATCTATTTAATATACAGTTATTTAATACCATTGAAAAGATTTGATTAAAATATTATCGAACTATTGAAAAACAAGGAAGAATTGATTAAAACATCCTTATAAACAATTATAAACAGTAACAATAAAAAGTCAAAGCACGTGATTGAATGAAGTGTGCATGGATGGATATCAAGGGTTCAAAGTCTTTTATATGTATGTAAACATGTTTAGGAAGATGTTTTCTGGGTGCTCCAGATTAAATGGAAGCTTTAAAACTAATGTGCAGGATTGGGTGCAAGAGAAGTGGAGGCACCAGGTTCACCATAAATGGGAGAGACTATTTTGAGCTTGTTCTTATAAGCAACGTGGGGGATGCTGGAGAGATCTCACGAGTCTGGATCAAAGGATCAAGGATGAGCAGCTGGGAGACAATGTCCAGGAACTGGGGTGCCAACTGGCAGAGCCTCAGCTATCTCAACGGTCAAAGCTTGTCTTTCAGAGTCCAACTCAGCAACGAAAGATATCGCAGTGCTTATAACGTCGCACCCTCCAGCTGGAGGTTCGGCCAGTCCTTCGTCAGCAACGTTCAGTTCTAAATTATTCCTATTAGTATTGGATCTTTCACTCTTCCTCTTCGCCTCCTCACGTCTCCCTTGTTTCTCGTCAGTTCTTGCTTTGTTTGTACCCCAAAAAAAAAGTGAGTGCCCTCCAATCCCTAGTGGTTGTGGCACAGCAATATTATCACTTTGCAATGACGCCCACTACCTTGGATGTATCAATATATTTGTCATGTAAGCCCAACCAGTGTAAATGCCTGCACACGCATGTTTTGGTAATTTCCTTTCACGTTCATACACAAAAATTGTAAAGGGGTGAAGATTATAAGGAAGCAATATATTCCCTTCATTTCCTGTCTGGTTTGAGAAGAACTGAAAGGAAAAATGAAGCAGTTCAACTACAATGATGAAGGCCTGTAACTTGTTCCTTTCATGTTGGAAATTCAACTATTTCAAACACAAGTGGGAATTCACTCAGATTACCTAATACTCGCCAAAATAAAAGGATAACCTAACAAAGTGACCAACTTCTTTTTGGGACCATTTAGCCCCGTCACCACACTACCATTTTCTTGCCAAACTCCTACACAGCATACATCTTAAAGTGTGCAATCAACGACCCACTGGCGGGACGTACTATAGCCTCTCAACATAAGCCACTAAGAAATCAGCTAACTCATGCAGTCCGATGATGAAAAGCAAATGGAGAGCTTGAGTTTATACCACTCGCAGCAATACAATCCTAAATAGTGTTGAATAACCAAAAAGGCAGGAAGTGATGCAGAGCACAGATGTCCTGTTATTCAACATTGGTTGGAGTGGACAGCTAACATTATTGGGATTTTGTTCCGTCCACTACACCACACTGCGTCACATGGATGTTATCTCCGCATTACCCGGTGGCGTTCCCGCTTCCGGAATCGCTCTAGCATGAATTCATCAGTTGCAACTTGCCTCTGCCCCACTGCATCGGTGTTTGCATTGTTTTGCTTGGGTCTAGCACCTTCATCCTGTGAACCTCTATCTTTGTACAACTCCGGATGTTCTGCAAGTTATTCATTCATTTGTCAGAAGCTAGAATGATTTAGAGTCCACGAGCATGATTTAGAGTCCACGAGCTAATAAATGCAAAAACAAATATATTTGCAGTTAAATCAAGGTTCGCAATAAAACCTAACAACACAAGCAAACATATTTAATACAAAATTGCTTAATCAGAGTGTAACCTCTTCTAAGTTTTTCAGCATAATCCCTGCCCCGCTGGAAATAATCAGCACTATAACTTGAAGGAATGCTGTACTCTGATTTTGTACGACCCATAAGTCTCTTTTCCTGTATAAGCTTTTTGGCAGCCTCTGTTTCTTCAATGTTTCTTAGCTTAAATCTGCATACATGAAAATTAAACAATGAGACCTGCCGCTGGCAGCATATAGGAGAGTCAGGTAGTAGGGATATAATAAAATAATCCAAATCACACTATAAGCCATTGGGTTTCAAGAAATCATACTCAATTGGAAGCTGAATCTCAGCAATACCAGTAGTCCACTGAGTAGAACTTTCTTCTGAGTTTCGCCTTTTCACCTGACAGAACATGTTATCATAAAATTAAATCAATGAACTTCCGAAAAGGCAATCCATATCAAAAGTAGATGGAACCAAAGTATCAGACACTGACTATGAGACAATTCATTCATGTAAAGTTTACAATAGAACAGCCGGTATCAAGAAGAAAAAATGGGATGATGCCGACATGTTATTAGGAAAGCTAACCACTCACTTTTAAATGCTCAGGGATTTTATATAGTTCGTCTTCAGCACGTTTCAATTCGCTCTCAACTTGATCTGGTTTATCAACCTTCTTGCCCCTCTTCTTTGCCAATTCTTGTTCGACATAGTTGACCCTATTCGAAAAGTAACATGATAAGCTATAACAAGCAGGGCATGCGGTGGAATATTAATAACTACAAACAGAGAAAGAAAAGGGGGAAATCCTTAAAAGCTGTGATCTGTGGAGCCCTAAAAAATACCAGGTATAATTCTAGGAAGAACTTCGACATGAAGGGAACAAGAAGATCGTCAAACATTTCAACTGATGTAGGGTCCATCCGCTGTAAGCGTGGACAGTATATGGATGCGACGAGAAAAAGATATACATGTTCATACATATTGGGGTCTTCAACCATAACAGCAGTCTCTTGAGCAAAGGTATCCTGAAGAACAAGCTCGTCTTTATCCCCACCGTCGCCGTCGTTCTTGTCGGCGGCTTTCACAGGTAAACCTGCTCCGGTTGCATTCTGTGTTGGTAAACTAGGGTTCGCAGGAATCCCAGATTTCCTTTCCCTCTGCTTCTGGAGCAGTTTGATCTCTTCCAATGCCATTCTATATAGTCATTGTCATATTTTTTTCAGAATAATTGAATCGACATATGGAATCTTAATGGGAATCTTGAAAAATTGACATTAAAAATCCTGCTGCCAAATGTATCTATGTTCATAACGTATAGAAAGAAAACTCAAAAAGAGCAAACTGTGGAACCTTCTTTCTCGTTCATCATCGGATTCTTCTCTCTTAAGTTGCTCTCCTTTATCCTCGGTCTCTTCGGTTGAAGCACTTCTCTTTCTATAGTTCTTCCTTCGCCGTTGCTTCTCTTTCGCCTCTTCCATCCTTCGGGGTCCGAACAGCAAATTCGAAAGGCGTCATATATGCCGCGGTAAACACGCCGTTTCAACGTTGTGGATCCCAAACGCACCGTTTATCCTGAAATTCACCGTCCCCACGCCAAATGGCCACAACCAACAACCCACAAGTCTTTTGTTTTTTTACGGCAACAGAGACACAGCATTAAACACCCGAACCTACGTCACTACAAGTCATTTATTTTAGCTTTTTGTGCAAATTTTTTCCCGCACGTTGTTTTTTTTTCCTAATATTTCTTCGTACATTTTATATGCTTTACATGTAAAAAAAACATTCAACCAAAAAAATGTAAAAATATAAGTATTATTTTTTAAAAATAATTATCTTCTCCACGCATCACCCACAAAGGTCGGAAACTTAAATTTTATCTAAGTACAAAATTTTTTCTAAAAAGCTACTTTGACTATAAAACCTAAGTATTGAAACATATGTTTTCCTCTTTTCTACTTTTTTTCTTTCTTCCCCTTTCCTACTTTTTTTTTCTCTTTCCTCTTTTCTACTTTTTATTTCTTTCTATTTCCTCTTCACTACTTTTTTTTCTTTTATTTCCTCTTTCTTACATTTCATTCTTTCTCTTTCCTCTTTCTTATCTACTTTTTGCCTTGAAATTCGTAAAAACTAATAACTTCCTAAATATAAGAGCTTGTTTGGAAGCTATTTTGAAACCTAGGTTTCACAGTATCCAAGGTAAAAACTAGGTTTTGAAAAGTGATTTATGTTTGGGAAGTTATAGCTTTTACGGATTCCGAGGCAAAAAAGTGGGTAGGAAAGAGGAAAGTAAGAAAGAGATAGAGAGAAAAAGTGTGAAAAAGAAAAGAGAAAAAAGTAAGAAAGAGAAAGTATGAAAGAGAAAACCTAGGTTTCAAACCTAGGTTTTGAAACCAGGTTCCAAACGAGCCCTAAGGGCTGGTTTGAAAACCAGGTTTGAAACTTAGGTTTCACAGATTCTGAAGTAAAACCTAGGTTTTGAAAAGTGATTTATATTTGGGAAGTTATAGCTTTTACGGATTCCGAGGCAAAAAAAGTAAGAAATAGTGGGTAGGAAAGAGGAAAGTAAGAAAGAGAAAGAGAGAAAAAGTAAGAAAGAGAAAAGAGAAAAAAAGTAGTAAAAAGAGAGTATGAAAGAGAAAACCTAGGTTTTGAAACCTAGGTTTCTAAACTGGGCTTCCAAACAAGCCCAGTTTTTGCCTCGAAATCACTTTTCAAAACCTAGGTTTTGCCTCAAAATCTGTAAAAGCTATTTTCCAAAATCTATATTTTGCCTCGAAATCTGTAAAAGTTATTCTGAAAATGAAATTCAAACAAGCCCTGAAACGATCTTGTTACTCATGAGAGATACTCAAATGACTTTTCCTCTAGGATATATTGTGTTTGTTTTGAAAAGCTTATTTACTCCCGAAAACACATTCAACAGTGTTTTTCCGTAAAACGAGATAATGCCCTCTACATATTTATCTCGACTTACGTGAAAGTATTTTCTACCGCGTTCCCAAACAGACTCTTCTGTGGCACTACTGACTGATGAGTCATAATCCAGAGACTGGAACAGTGGCAAGATCTTAAACATAGTAATCTGTAATGTTAAACGATTCGAGTATTGATTTCGGCATATTAACCAAAGTAATGATGGA
>JANTPZ010092061.1:0-21969 GCA_025593235.1 Vachellia pachyceras
GGTGATGGTGATGGTGATGGCAGTGAGCCTTTTTTGTGGTGATACTGGGGATCATAACCATTCGTCAGGCAGAGCCGCTCGTGAGCACCATCCTTCACACACAGTCGTATACCTGTATTTATAAAGCGTATAACATTTTTTTTGTACCATCATTAACGGGTAAAGAACAAGTATCAAAGTGTCCATTAAGGGTGTCTTTGGTTTGAAGGAAAGGAATGGCCGGTGAAGGGATGGAAGGAAGGGTAAGGAACATGCTTATTAAAACTGGACCGGATCGCTGGTCCAGTTCGGTTTGCTCTCTGACCTCGGGTTGGGGTCAACCCGATCAGCTTTTTCTTTTTCTTTTCAATTTTTTTATTATTTTTTACAAAATTTTATTAGGATGGATGTGAAGTTGTTGGATTAGAGTGGGATATGAATAATAGAATCTAAGAAGTATGAACTACAGCTTGAGGGATTATGATTTTTTTTATCAGTGGAAGGCATATATACGTCCGAGAAAAAATAAGGGGTGTTAAAATGAACGAAGACTGCATAGTTAATTATAGTGCAAGTCAAAGGATAAATCTATATACTCCGAAAAGAATACAAGTTGGTATTTTCCTATCTAAGTTTCTTATATACTATTATTTTGTTGCATATTGATTGCTCTTGTCCCATTTGTAGAATACATGGAGAACATTTTGGTATTTGAAGGGGGGAAACAAAACATGAGAAGGAAAAACAAAATGTCCCCTTACCATATATATTTTGATATTTTGTTAGAATGAGTATTTGAAACTGTAAATAATGTTGGATAATAGATAATCTATAAGTATATTATTGATTTGGTAATTGTTGTTTTATTAATAATGAAATTTACTAATTATTTTTTAAAATTTTCAATTTTTGATAGTTTGATTGTATCAACATGGGATAATATTTATTTTAATTTTTTATTTCTTAACAATTTGACCCTCGGTTTGACTCCGGTCCGAGTTATTGACTTTTAACCCACTGCCTTATCCGTAGTTACCGGTCCAGTTTTGATAACCTTGGTAAGGAATGGAATTGAAAGGAATAACTTATTTGATTTGATTGAAGATATGAGCGATAATATTTTTAATGATCCAGTGTTTGGTTAAGAAAATGAATAGTAGTAATTTACTATCATACCCTGCATATGAAGGAGATGATGCCAATGGTGGCATTCCCGGAGCGTGGAGCTGCTGATGCCGAAGTGACTGCTGCTGTGGCTAGTGGGTACATATGTCAGCAATTAGAGCAAATGAAGGTGACTCTGGTGGCGGGTGATGGAGGTATTATGTGATTTACTTGTGTTCCTGACGTTGTCCTGCTACTCAATTTTGTGTTCATATCAAGGGAGGCATGTCGTTAAATGGTTACGTTAATCCCATTACTCTGCCCGAGTCTTGACAGTCTATCAAAGCTGTTGAGGGCATCCCAGGGTTCTGTTTGATGATTGAAAAGCATAATATGATAAAGCAACGGAGTTTTGCATTCTAGTAGCCTTCCTGCCTTCTGTTGCTTCAGCTCTGTGATATTGTGATGATAATTGTCGCTCTTTTTCTCACTGAATTCTATTTGGTCATCTTCAATTCCATGTTCCCCATGATCTCTGAAGCCGCTTGTCAGTACAAGTTATCCCAGGAACCATGTTGATAATCTCCTCCTGTTACCGCTAACGCAAGAGTCCACGAAAGCAGTCCGATGAGAAACAAGTTCAGAGTAAAATTTGCCAGTGATGCTCTCTTTGACTGTAATGGCGAAGTTGAAATTAATTCCTAAACAAAGACCCTAAATAGTAAGAGGTCATCTCGGCCTCAATCAAAGATTTGCCTTCTTCTGCTACTCCCCCAACAGCTTGTAAGTCTAAGTTAACGGTTTTTAATGACACGATGAACTTAAAAAAAATGTTCGAATCATACTTTGTGAGCTTAATCAAATTTCAGGCCAAATCTTTTTAATTGAAAATAGTTTAGAAGATTTACCACCATTTCTTATTGTCAAATGAACTTTCTAAATTGCCGAAACATGATAGTAGTACGAATACATTATTTCCTGCCAATATCTTAAAATAGTTCTAAATGAACAAATATTTTAAGAATTCTATATCTGATTAAATATTTGAATAAATAATGTTGCTATTCCACGCTAACTCACGTCATCAATATTTCCCTTATCTCCAAGTAAAGAATTACTTTTCTTATATTTACCTATCATTTTAAGTGCCGCATTAGGACATATTTTCTTTTTTAAAAATTCAATAAAATATAAAAATAATTACCGATATTGTAGTTGTCATGGGATAGCTTTTAAAAAAAGTAAAAAAAACTGCCTTATCTTCGATTATTGGCTTTTTCCTTCAAATAAAAATAATTTAAATAAATTATTAATATAGTGAGAGATAATATGAGACATGTTTTAAAGATTTATCAATGATCCTATTTATATCAGTGTTGGTAAATATTTTTGTCTAGAATGCATTTTGAAGATGAAAACTTGTTTGGATAAACGTTGTAAAAGTGATTTTTGGTAGGTAGTGAAAAAATGAATCTCATCAAATAGTACACATATATTTTTATTTTATATTTTAATAAAATTAGGGGAAAATAAAATGATAAAAGTAATTAGAATGTTACCATTCGCAACTTAACATATATTAGTCGTGACTTGAAATTTTCACGTCTAGATCGCGACCCAAAGTATTCCAGATTGCAATTTTAAATGTTCATGTCACGATTTAGAATGCATTCTGGGTAGAAGCTGTTTTTTTCCTTCTCCCCATAATGCATTCTAAACCAAGAGGCCCAAAATGTATTTTTCACACATCTGTTGCCCAAGGTCCATTATCTCTCCAAAATACATTCCTCCCCAGCTTTGCCTTCAAAATCACTTGCCAAACACAGCTCGATATAGGGCCTGTTTAGGAACACGGTAGAAAAGTACTTTTACGTAAGTTGAAGTAAATATGTAGAGAAGATTATTTCGTTTTACGAAAAAACATAGTTAAACAAAACATTGTTTCAAATAAGCCCACTATGAAAATAAGGGAGGAAGAAAGAGGTAAAAGGGAGAGCTTGGGTCTGGCAACCAGAGGCATCGTCAATTTGTTTGCCAAGCCGTAAGCCCTAGCCCCCAAGCCCGAACGCTCACGCCCCTGCTTTGCTGTGACTCATGGCTTTCACCTAAACGGCAGGTCCCATCCAGGTGGCCCAAATCCCTTCTCAACCGCTGAAACTACGATGGGGCGAACTAGATGAGGATGACGGCGAGGATCTTGATTTTTTACTGCCGCCGCGACAAGTGATAGGCCCTGATGAGAACGGCATAAAGAAGGCGATCGAGTACAAATTCAACGAAGATGGCAACAAGGTCAAGATCACTACCACCACTCATACTCGCAAGCTTGCTAACGCTCGCCTGAGTAAGCGGGCTGTTGAGAGACGATCCTGGGCCAAGTTTGGCGATGCCGTTCACGAGGATGTTGGCAGCAGGCTTACCATGGTGTCTACCGAAGAGATTCTCCTTGAGCGACCTAGGGCTCCAGGTTTGTTTCTCTCTTCAGATGCTTGGTTTTGTTCGGTGAATAAATTTCTTTTCTTTTTTTCGGTCGATTGGGATGTGGCTCTTTTGAGCGAATTTTCTCTTTCTCTTTTTCTCTCCATTTCTTTTGTTATAGTTAAGATCGATTGCAGTTTTTGCGATGATCAGATTAATAGGTCTGATCACCCTAAATTTTCTTACTCGTAACACTGCGTAAAGAAAAATCTGACTTCTATATTTAAATAATCGTTCCAGAATTTGCTGTGCTTTACACTAAATTTTCATACTCGAAACGTTGTTAGGCTCCAAAACAGGCGCCCTCCGGCGTTTTTTTTATGTCCTAACTTGAGCTGGGCTTATATAATATGCAGTTGCTGTTGGTTCTTAATGAGATTTAGATGAATTTTGCTGGATTATAGGACAATTCAATGCTGATTCTGGTCTTCTTGTTGTGTATAATATCCTTAGAAAACGTTAAACGCACAGGTTTTTGCGTCTTTTATTTTATGTTGCTTTTAATTAGTAGATAATGAGTTGGATGAAGAGCGTACGAATACGTTTACAATCAAGTAGTTTCCCTCATTCAGGTTTCTTTAGGAAAAATTGAAGAAAGTTGGAGAATGTCAGAATATGTTCCTGCAATTTTATTTTCTCTTATCTAGTGGTCTAAAAAATATGTATTTTTTATCAAGTGGTGGCCGTGTTAATCCTTCCAATGTCTATCCCATTACTTGGGAACTGCTCGGGGGCAGTTCCCTCTACTTAAATAACGTGTGCTTGATTCAATTCACAGTTTAATATCAGTCGACTTTGGAAATCCCTTATATTTCCAAGGTCTCTTGTGATCTCCTATAGTCATTGGCTTCTGCCTCTCTTGGCACTGATAATATTTTGCAGTGCATGAGCGCATGACCTGATATATAAAGCATTGGGACCGTACAATTTTTAATATGCTTTGATCTGTCATCTCTAACGTTTCCATTGTGAACAGGTAGCAAGCCAGAAGAGCCGAAGGTTGTCGGAGACCCATTGGCTCAATTCCAAAAAGGTGCTGTCCTCATGGTTTGTAGAACTTGTGGGATGAAAGGAGACCATTGGACTTCAAGGTGCCCATACAAGGATCTTGCCCAGCCAATGGAATCATTCGTTGATAAGCCTGCTGCATCAGAAGCTGCCACTGCCGCCTCTGGCCCAACCAAGGGAGCATATGTACCTCCTGGTCTGAGAGCAGGTGCAGAGAGAACTGGTGGATCAGATATGAGGCGGAGGAATGATGAAAATTCTGTACGGGTAACCAATCTCTCAGAGGATACAAGAGAGCCTGGCTTGCTTGATCTGTTCTGTCCTTTTGGCGCTGTGAGCAGAGTCTATGTTGCGGTGGATCAAAAGACTGGCATCAGCAGAGGTTTTGGCTTTGTTAACTTTGTGAACAGGGAAGACGCCCAGAGAGCAATTAACAAACTGAACGGATATGGTTATGACAATCTTATCCTCAGAGTTGAATGGGCCACTCCCAGGACGAACTAAATTGTGATACTGCCCCTTGTTTCAGAAGTATAGTCAGGAAAATTTTGCAAGCAGCATTGTCTTTCTGCAGCTTTTGAGATTTTATAATTATTTATTTTAATCGAATGTTACTAAATTTGCGTGACTAATTACTAGTGTGTTAGTTGGGGCCTGTTTGAAAATGCGTTAGAGAAGTACTTTTATGCAAGCCGAGGTAAATATGTGGAGGGGATTATCTGATTCTGCGGAAAAACACTGTTGAACATGCATTTGACTTTTGAAAATAGTTTTTCAAACAAGACTTGATGTCGTGCTTCAGAAGTACTATTTGGGCCATTGTTGCTCCGGTTCTTGGTCGTCCGAAAACTGTGATGGAAGGCTTTTAAACGTCTCTGCCGAATTCGGGCATGTTCTTTGAGATGATACCAGATGATACCATAACACGAGAGTAAATTGCATAAACAAAGATATGGGGAAAATGAGTTAGTTCGTTAATGAGGAGTTATTAAACATCTCGAAAGTAAGGAATTGTGTACACGAGGTTTACATGTAATATACCACGCATGCTTTTGTCGATGTGGAGATATGTTACACACAAGACTATAAATGCTCATAACTCTGGAAAAGGAGGGTCTACTATTTCTGTTCAGCTTATAGACAAAACATACGTTATCTCTGCCACCTTGTTTTCCGAAACTCTCTTCAGAATCAAATTACATTCTGCCCAATGTAATAATTAATAATGATGAATGTTGGAGAGTGAAACGTTGTTGACAATAATCCATGAACAGTAGTGGATTATCTAAAAATGTGTGTTGGATGGATTGATGGTTTGGAGTGGAGTTGGAAATCTGGATTATATGAGAAGGACCTTGCGTGTAATGGGAAAGTGCATAGGCAGGGAGGCAGGTGAATACGTGGGTGTGAACTGGACAGGTAAATATAATAATTAATTACAGTTGAAGTCGTAGGCATGCAATGTGATGAGGACGCAAAGCGACAAGTGATGAGATATTCACAATAATGTCTTGTTTTGTGGCTGCAGATACGCCAGCCAACCCACTCACCTCGCCCCCGGATTCAAGCTCCCAGTCTTGCATTCCCTCATTCAACCCACCCGTTAAATTATTCTCACCTCCCTTTCTTACCTTACCCTCCTCCATACATGTCAATATATAACTAATGTAACCGCTAATTCTTAATGTAATCAAACTAGATTAAATAATGCGTGCGTCGTATGATTAGGAGGGCTGGTGATGGAGAAGAGCCACGCTTTGATTTGAGATTTCACCATCTTCTGGTTTAGAGAGAGAAAAGAAAGGGCGGGGGAGGCCCAAGAAGAGCCCAGATTCCCTCGTTGCAGTCCGTGTCTGCTGACTGGAGCTCGGCGTTGGCCCTTGCCTTGGCTTTTTCCCCATTTCCATCCCTTCGCTCTCCTCCTCTCTCTGTCTCACTTCCTCGTATCTCATTCTCTCAAACTGCTTGGTGGCCGAGACATCCCCCGGCTATGGCTTCTCTCATCCAATCTGCTTGGCAGGTCCTCCCCTACTCCTTGCTTCTGCTTCTTTCTTTGCGCTCTCTGTCTCATTTCCTCTCAATTTCTTTGCTTCTAACAATCCTTTCCGCATTGCGCTTTTACGTGACACTTCTCTGTTCTCATGAACTCTCTCGCATATCTCCTCACTTTTGTTATTATGCTTGCCTTCAACGAGTGAAATCTTGAACTCTAATTACTACTTTCCGGTCTGTTTTCTCCTGTCGTCTTGTGAATTTTCTCCCGCTTGCTATTCCTTCACTATTGGGAAGGATTTTGAGTATGATGTTAACATTCGATTCGTGCTCGCATTGTAAAAGTAGCAGATTTCAAGGTTGCCAACCGATGCTAGCTAGCCTTAGTAGCCAACTCTCCGCTTTTATTTTTTTGAAAGAAAAATGTCTTTGCTGTTATGTGTATGCGTTGTCTCGGGTGGACTGGTGAGAACAGGAATGGAAAGCAAATGCTGGATCATAGACCATTTGAAAGTTAACTTGCTTCAACTATAAACTTCATTCCTTTGGATCCATGCCAGGAAAACGCTCTGAACCAAATCTTGTGCTTCTCGGCTTTTCCGTTCTCTACCTTCCCGAGGCTATGAAATATTTTGGAGCATGAACCCCGTTGACGACTTGAATTGTAGTATTGATCGATTAAAAAAAAGTAACAAAGGATAAAAGAATGTTGACCACGGACTAATCTAGACACGTTGCACCTGGATTCATAACTTGCGAATAACATGGTTACTGTAGCTTATATTGTATATGTTAGGAATATTAGAAATAATGTAATGTCAATATTAGTTGTTAGTTATACCCTGGCATTTTTTAAGTCTGTTATGATGCGTGTTAATCAGGTGAACTTAGAGCCTATATAAAACACCCAAGGCTCGCTGTATTATTTTAGCCAATAATAAAGTGAAATATTCAGTTCCAGAGGGTTCATGTTTTGTTGGCTCACGTCATATATTGAAGTATTAAATGTGTTGAATATTGATTTTGAATGAGCTAAGTCAAACAATTTGGGAAGATGTGGTTCTGTTTATTATACTTTCAATTGTTAAAATACAATTCAACAAAATTATCATTGATGTTTTGAATTTGATACTTTCAATGGTTTGACTTGTACGAGAGATAAAATTATTATTGTTTTTAATGATGCAGTATTTGATCACGCATTTCAGCGACTTTCAACTGGCATGTCTGGGAAGTTTCTTTCTTCATGAGAGTGTCTTCTTCTTATCTGGACTTCCTTTCATATGGCTTGAGAGGGCGGGATGGCTGAGCAAGTACAAGATTCAGGTCTTCCTCTTTTTTACTGTTTTCTTAAAATCGTACCTCCTCCTTTTAGTTGACCAATTCAAAGTAAACTATTTTTCATTTCTGTCACGAACTTGATTGAATGAATTATTCCCTTGGATGACTGATGTCTTGATTTGTAATTCACCTTTCTCATCTTTCATGGTCATAAAATCATTTTTTCCCGGTAGTGAAAGTTAATGCAAGCATAGCTAGAAGCATACAACTTTCAAGTAATGGCCGATGTATTTGATGTCCAACCTTTTGGACAATACAAATGAGAAACCCCTTATTGCTTGTTGCACTAATAGACGTTTGACATTTTTGCTTCTGAACATATATGCTTCGTTTTCTTGTTCGAGGACTTGCTGAAGCTGATGCTGACCAGGGATCATGAGATGGTGTTTCATCTGTATCCAAGAATACTTTGGTTATCAATTATCTACCTAAAGAAAGAGAAAATTTATCCTTTTTTCTGCAGTTATGTAGTTAAATTATTCTTTTCTTGCACTGTACGACACCTGCATGCTGCTTCTCATTTTTCTCTATATTGCTCCATGTTGTTTCCTTCTTGGAAGCTTCTATTTTGCTCAGTCTCAACCTGTGTGATTGACTATGATTGGTAATGCTTACTTCTCTGTAGGCAAAAATTAACAGCCGTTCAGCTCAGGAAAAATGTATCAGTCGCTTATTGCTGTATCATCTCGGTGTCAATCTTCCAGTTATGATATTTTCATACCCTGTCTTCAAATGCATGGGCATGCGAAGCAGTCTTCCCCTGCCCTCCTGGTACTTTCAGGGTTTTTAGGAGTATTGTCATTAGTCAGGACATAAGAGCTCCATGATTAGATATTTGCCTTTAAACATTTAAATTTCTGTTCCTATTGCTCTTACTTGGCAGAAATGAACTTTCTTTTTTATTTTTTCAGGAGAATGGTTTTATCTCAAATAATCTTCTACTTCATTTTGGAGGATTTTGTATTCTACTGGGGTCACAGGATGTTGCACACAAAATGGTTGTACAAGCATGTACACAGTGTCCATCATGAGTAAGCGTTACTTTAAGTGTGTTGTTGGGTTTTGGTTTTAGGGCATTATAGTATGATTTTCTATAAAGTAATTAAGAGTTAAAATATCATATGATGTGTTTCACTATATATTTTAGGTATGCTACACCGTTTGGACTTACCTCTGAATATGCTCATCCTGCTGAGATACTTTTCCTTGGATTTGCTACCATTGTTGGTCCTGCCATCACAGGGCCCCACTTGATGACTCTGTGGTTGTGGATGGTTCTGAGAGTCCTGGAAACAGTTGAGGCGCACTGTGGGTACCATTTTCCCTGGAGTCCCTCAAACTTCTTACCGTTATACGGGGGGTGAGTATTGAGTTCCTCCTCCTTGACAACAGACACATGGTTTATCCTGCTCTTGTTCTTAAATTTTGTATCCCAACTTCCAGAGCTGATTTTCATGACTATCATCACCGGTTGCTGTACACCAAGTCTGGAAATTACTCATCAACCTTCACTTACATGGACTGGTAGGCATTGGATACATTCTGCCAACAAATTTAACGATTTTATTCTTGGTTAAATCTAGGATGATCTCACACATAACGAAGGTTCTTCCTGGATTAACAATAACTTGGTGCTTATTCCATGTGACCATATCATAGTTCTCTCTCCCAATGGTTAATACTGACAGTGGTGCGATTCTTTTGTTGTCTATCACATTAGGATATTCGGAACTGATGTTGGTTACAGAAAGTTGAAGGCATTGAAGAACGCCACCGTCGTTGAAGAAAATTGTGAGCTAAAGAAACAATGATAGCGAATTTGATTGGGGTATATCCGGAAGTTCAGAAAATAGATTCTCATTTTAAGGGCATATTGGAAAACATGTGTCCCATCATTGCCTTGTGTGTTCTTGTGTTTAGTAGCTGTTATTGTCCTATAGCATGCGGAAGGCTTTATTAGGACAACTATGCCCTGTTATTCAGACAAAAGTAGAAGTGTTTCTCTAGTATGATTTCCACGGCTTCTATCCCCCCCCTCCCTTCCGGGGGTGCCTCTCTCCCTCTCACACGCGCCTACTCTATTTGGTACTCAGCATTATCGGGCTAAAATAAAAAGTAAGGCTTCTAAGTTTATTTTTTTCCCTTAATCTGCTTGATTTTCGACTTCGATCACACCATCTTGTTTAAGATTGAGGGGCGTTAGTGTGTTTCTTCTCAGCTCAACTACCATCGATAATGTACCAATTCTTTCTGTGTACAACTATATTATGTTACAGATGTCACCCCACACAACTTGCATGAAACATCGGGGACAATCATCTATGATTATTATCAATACAATGTTTCCTTTCAAATTATGAGCAACGTTCATTTTAAATGTCATATAGTATATTTATAGATATGTATATTCTTATTGATGTGTATATAGATTTTGGCCATCCCCAATAGAAAGGATTTAAGGACAGATCTCATGTCTAATTTACCTTATTTTAGAACCAATAGCCAATGCCTTTACCCCTCTAAAAAGCACCCTGCCAATACTCAAGCTCATTATGTGACAGCAAATAATATCCATCAGTATAGCTCTTCTTGTTTTCAACCCATTTGAATGATTTTTACTTGTATGAGAGATGTTAATAGAAAATATATTTTTATATTATGCACCTTCAATTATTTACGCACACGACTCTTTATTTACAATAAATGTTTGATTTTATTCTTGTTTTGATCGACGAATTTTTGTAAGGAGGTTCCATCAAACAAATGAATTATTCTTTTGACTACTAGTTGTGATGTGACAAGAAATTGGCAGCTGACCTTTTTGGAGATTATTCAATTTGAATGGTCGGATCCTAAAGGGAGAGGGTTCGATCCTGGGGAGTGTCACTTTGTTGTGGATTCAGTCGCGGCACTTGGGGAGGCATACTCACAGCTTAGTGAAGCTGGGTTGACCTACCTATGTGGCCAAAACTAAATGGATTGCTTGATATGCTCCAGTGCCCGCAGGGACAGGCCCCAGTGGATCATGAGTTAGGTGTCATGCCCTTGGATCGTGGGTGAGCCCAACCCCTTTCCTAAAATTTGTGTATCAAAAAAAAAATTGAATGGTCGGAGCAGCTTCGAATATTTATGTTTGGCAGTGAGTGGGAAGAAATGTTGTTTGCCTAAATATTAATTAATCAACCATTTTTAGTAGTTAGTTTTTCTTTCTTTCTTTTCCTTCCTTCTTTCAGTTTGTGCGTAAAAATGCATGTTGTGAATAGCTATCTTCCAAACGGGAACAGAGTGAAAATATCTTAATAGCTAGCATATACTTCGTTCCCAAGTGAGGAAAGATTCTTGTTGCCAAAGCAAATCTCAACTTGCCTTTCCATACAAATGCAAAATTGCGTGCATTTCTGCCACAAAGGCAATCGATATATAACTACAGAACACGATATTTTTTTTTATTTTGTCATGAAATTTAGCAGAACTCAATTGTAGAATCGTTATTCAAATTATAGTTGTTATATAAATTGAAACAAAAAAATTTGTATCAGCACATGAGAAGGGATATGGATTTATTTGTTCCAAGACTGCCCAGAGCTCACAAACCAAGTACTGTAAATCTTCTGTCGATGCAAATGATCTGTCCCGTTATGTGTAAGGTTGTTGGTAAGCAGAGGAATGTCACCATGAAAACAATGCTTGCAGCTTTTGAAGCTTTCAGAAGAGGGTGAGCAAGTTGGCTTATATAGTATGCCGATTCCAACATCAGAAATGAGAAATCTTCTGCCGTGTAGTCTAGGGTTAGTTTTATTACGTTTGTTCCCACATTGTTCATCTAATTCAATGCACGCATGATGAATATCTCACGTTTTTAGATAAACTAATACTGATCAATGTTCCATGTTTTATTATTGTATATCAATAATTAATGACAAGGATATTGAGTTTGCCCTGAAACACACGGGAGACTTTAGTTATAAGATCTTGTCTTTGTGCAGAGGACAACATATCGCAAACAGAATCAGTAACTTGAAATCCCTTGGCATTCCATCGTTGCAAGCATTCGTTAAGCTAGCTCAGATTCATTCCTAGAGCAAGTGTGTACCACATCTCCTAACTGTGCCAACTCCTCCACAATAGCATACCTATTAATTAATATATATGCACACTGGATCATTCACTATAAAGAAGTCCAAGAGGGGAGGGAGGGAGACCCGGCCAATTCCTTTGGTTCCACCAGTAACAAGAGCCGCCATGCCTTGAAGAGACCACCTGTTGCTACAGCTAGTGTTTGCCTCCGCCGTTTTTTCTGCTTTTATCTCTCTCTCTACTCTTACCACTCAACTTTCACTGATACCATCGGCGATATTTTACCTACCCTCCTAATTAGCTTATATATAATTTAATAATCTCTGAGGAACTCGGATGAGAAAGGGTGGAGATTGCATCCTGAGGCTCCAAAAAGACCTTCATGCTCACAGACAGATTTATGCGTTCGTTTCACTGGGCCGCTAAAAACTTGTCACGTTTCATCGATCTTCTAATCTTCTGGAGTCATTAATTCGACTATGAAGTAATTAAACGGATATGCTCAGCATATGGTCCTTTTAGAGAGGCAGTCCCGATAAGATGAACCTGGATCCCAATACAAGAATTAACGTAAGACAACACAAAAATCAAAAGTTACCCGCGTCTTGGAATATTTGAGTGCTGAGCTGTGAGGAGTTTGATTATATCCGAAATGATGTTGGACGGCAGAAGGCAAAAAAAGCAAAGAAACCATTTTTATTTACTTCAAGCTCTCTCTTCTGTTGTCCTATACTCCTATTTAGTCATTACTGCTAGAGATGCTAATACTACTATTTCCACCACTTTGGTCCTCTCCATCAAGCCATGTATGAATTTTAAAATCTTGCCATTTTCCCAATGTCGCATAATGCCAAAATTTCTACTCACGAGAAATAAAGTCATACAAAATATTAAATAATGTGATATCCAAATTTTATTGTCACTATTTTTTTAGAAATAAATAGTCAAAATGAATATTAATACGATTTAAATATCTTGTTTTTGTTAAATTTTTAATTATTATGTTTACTCTTTATGCATTCGAAGTGAAAATATATCTTCCTCATTGTTTTTACCGTACAGTTTTCAAAATAACTCACAATTTTAATCAGTACTGTATCATACCTTGTTTGTTGAATGACCTATGAAATTGAGTGGACAAATAAATCTTAAAACACCATCACCTCTCTACTCAAACACAAAAAGTCCAAAACCTAATTTTGAGAAACAATAGCTAGAGTCTACAGTGATATATTTCCGATCTCTTCAAATAATCAACAGTACGTTTCATTCTTAGGTATTACATTACATTACCATTTAGCCCGTGAACCAAATAGACACTTTTATTTTCCCCAGCTAGGCTAGGCTAAGAAGACAAGGTTTAATGAGGGATTTGTGCCTGAAGATGATGTTGTCTGACTTGTTTCAGATAAAAGAGCCTCAGAGACCACTCAATGCAATTTCACCTTCAAAAAGATGATTGCCATATTCCCATGCATGCAGACGTACGTGGATGGATAGGACCATCATATCATATGACTTCGAATTTCTGATAATAATCTCCAGACTCCCCCATTCCTTCTGTGACAATGGCTTCCACCTGGATTATTGCTGTGCTGTGTACACATGAAGGTCTGCTTCCTTTTCCCAGCTGCAAACTCTGTAATCTTGTCGTCTTCTTGTGTATGTTAATTTACATTTCCTTTATACCCAGCCAACTCCTAGCTAGTGCTTGACGCCATTATTTTATTTTTCCTTCACTTGATTGAAGAAGAAATAGCCCCCCCCCAAAATTTTTCTCTCTTCCTTTTTCCCTATCTACGTACGCTATCAAAGGAAAGAGATATATGTATGTATATCTGAAATACAGAAGAAGCAGAACTCAAGTTTCGACCTTTTTAAGCGGTCAAAGCATCATTCATAATTTCGTATACTTTACTAAGTAAGGACAAGTGCCGTCTTATTTTAAACTAACCTTTAGCACCACCTTATAGTCATTTACAGCGGATACCCTCGTGAATATAACTTTGAGCTTGGGGGGGTCATGTGAAATCCTTTTTTAAAAAAATAAAAAACTTGCGGCTATTTTACGTATTACCTAATTCCACGGTTTATCATCAATTTTTCATAGCGGCCCAATGGGGTCGTCTAAAGAATTTCGTGATTCCGAAGATGACCTTTTCCGTCTTCGCACTAACCAATCGATCTGATGATCACCCAACAAATTAATCATGTTTGCTTCTTCTTTTTTGTCTCATCAGTTTTTTAATTCCGCGCTACACTGTTTTCAATTGGTGACATGGTCATGAGAAGACATCAACTCGAGTCTTCTATCTGTCTCCCCTATAGATATAGAGACAGACAGGACGCCCCAAGAAAACACTCGACAGTGAGGTGTAGATAAACAAGCTATTCCCTGCAGGGACAAACTTAATTAACAAGGTGAAAGCATAACATAGGTAATATTAGTATTAAATTAAATCAATACTACCACCTCAAGAGCATGACCAACCAGGTCTCACTATGTATCGTTGGATACAACTGAAGCTAACGTCATGTGCAAGTTACATTCCAGAGGAATGCAGGCCTTGCAACCCCATTATACTTTGTGCATGCGTGTGTGTGTATTGGCATACACTAAGTTGCCAGTTGACCATCTCTCTCTATCTATCTATCCCTCTCTCTCTCTCTTTCTATGGCCTCTTGCCATCGTCGTCGTCATCGTCATCATCTCAAATTAAGAGCTTGATAGATAAATGGAGTCTGAAGATCAGGCAACATCATCGTCAGAAACAAAGGCAAGCGATGAGCAACAAGGAGCAAGTCAAGTGACGAGGTCGTATGAGTGCAGCTTCTGTAAAAGGGGATTCTCTAATGCACAAGCGTTGGGAGGCCACATGAACATTCACAGGAAAGATAAAGCCAAGTTGAAGCAATCTTCCAAACAAGCTCATCGCCATCGTGATCAGCCATCTTTGGATGATCACAGTAAGGTCGAAGACAGAACCATTTCTTGTTGCCCTAGCTGGAATATGGAAGATTCCTCTTCCAACGACGAATCCTCCGAACTTTTCCTAAAGCAGCTTCCTTTATTTGCAGAAACACGTTGTGGCGAAACACAACAGCCAGAAGAATTAGGTCATATTATTCGTGATAGAGGAATTGATGAAGAAATCAAGAGTCCGTCATCTGATTTAGACCTCGAACTCAGACTAGGGCCTGACCCACCCTCTCCCACTATTGCTACTCGAAAATTCTTTTGATCTCAATGCACAAACCAACACGTCTAAAACTATTGCCAAAATTTTTTTCATCATCAACAAGTGTCCTCCCTTTTGTTTAAAATTGATCATTATTGTTTTGTATTGGAAAATATTTGTACCTATTTTTCCTGCACAATCAATTTTATTACAGCTTCACTCTTAACAATGATTTTTCTAGTATCAACTAGACGGTACGTCCTGTATATATTTGCTTGGAGTTTCAACAATGAATCAGATCATTTGTATACAATTTATTGTAGATTTTATGTTTTACATTAATGTACTCGCTCTTTGCTTGAATTTTCCTGTTATCTGTCTTTTTTGCCGGGCAGGATCAAAGTCGCACTTGTGCATAATTTACACCATGAAGAGCGAGTTGAGTGCACTAAGTTACAAATACTTTGTCATTTATGTATTGTGAAAGTTTTCTCCATTTTTGGTACATAGAATTAGATCTATATTTTCTGTACTTTGATTTTATACACGTGTATGCCGCTTTCCAAAGAAATCGTCAATATTATTAATGTAAAAGTACTCGTAGAATTTAGGGTAATGAAAAAGAACGGTTATATATTTTTCAAGAGAGAGAGACATTGAAAAATTTCAGGGCAAGCTCCATGGAAAGTGTGAGAAGTGATTTTCGGACATCAAACAATTAATAAAAGATTACCTTTATGCGTGTGGCTGAACCAGATCCTCACTGCTCAATGCTATGATAAGCTAAGAGGATGGAACAAACTAGAGAATGTTTTGTCTGTGAGAGCTAAGAAATTGATCCTACACATATGATCGATTGGCAACAACTTACATAAGTTTTACAATATATATATATATATATATATATATATGCAAGGTTTAATTTGATTCTGAAGTTGTTGTTCTCAAAACAGTTTCACTTATTCTTCAAGCTTCCTGTCTAGTTTTGCCTCGTCTTCTCTTTTGCCATCATCAGGGAAATGTTGCTTTAAGCAAATTCATTTCAGATATTAACATAGAAAACAAAATAAGAAGCCATCGCTGACGGATGTGGAGGCCTATTGATTCTGCATCGTGAAATGCGATGCTATAGAGACTCTAATGCCAATCAACGAGTCAGAGGAAGATTCTCTGCGAAATTGAAACGACTCCCAGTGAGCTAAGTTGTAGTTTTGTTCTCTGCCCCCTTACTAAAAATAAAATAGTACTACCACAATCCTTAATATAAGAGTCAGTTAAATTTTTTTTAAGAATTTAAGAAAACTAATTAACTGGTATGTTAATTATTTTAATTTGTCTGAATTATAAATTAATATATAATATAATGATACACATGGGTATATGTAAGAATATATACTATAATTAAGCAATTTATCAATATTTTTAATCTTTTACAAAAGTCAACTGAATGTTACGTTGGCACTGGGTATCCTTATTTGCAGCCAACGTGGGGCATATCATATTCAATCAACGAAACGGTCGGACACCATGAGCAATAACCAAAGGAGTTCCAAAATTCGCAAGTCCATGATTATTTATCAGACAATAAATTCCACCTTTACAATACCACTCGTAAGCAGCGTGCATGGCTTACTTGGATTCTTAGCCCATTTGAAATTTGAGTAAATCCTTGATTATTTTAAGTTCTTTTGATGACCCCAAGGTCAGATTCAATCCATATATCAATGGGAATCTGTGTTTCTGTGGGCGTATAAGCAACATTCTACAACTAGAATGCTCCATGTACCATGTTTGAGGTAGCTCTCATGTTTGATATTGTACTTACAAAAATGTCAACACTCCTTGGAGAGCTTGCACGTTGCTACCAGGCCCCACGTACACCCCAAGGGAGAGTTTAGTCTTTCTATCAATAGAATGGAGTTTGCAAACCTTTCCGCCTCCGTATTTTGAATGCCGTGATAGTCACAAGTTTCACCTTGCTCACACGTATTTTCCTGTGAAGAAAGCTTACGTAGGCCTCATTATTTTAGCATTTTGGCATTAGTGGTAATTTTTGACATGACCCTATACCCCAAAAAATTTGAAATTATTTGACTTTTTCCAATGGCTAAATGACACGATGTGCAGGAAGTGGAGCCCAAATGACACCCATACCTTGCTACAATTGATCGGAACATAAGAATTAGGGTATCGCGCCACCCCAATCACATGGCAAGTATGAAACGCTGAGGCCACTTTTGCCGTTTTATGTTTAAATGCAAACGACCAACCATGTACTAGTCATCAAATCAAATTTTTGCAACTACATGAACAAACATTTCCTTCAGGAATAGTAAGATATAAAAGAATGAATACCAAATTCACTAAACATTAACCTATTATTGAAATCTTGAATCCCATGCTCCCATTCAGGGATACTAAGGTTCAAAAAATAAAATCATAATGTTCCTACACGTATGGTCAACATAAAATCAACAATATTTGAAATAGTATATATCAATGATATGTAGCAATTGAGCCTCACTGTTCACTATTATACATATGGCATTGGACCCACTAGTTATTTTATCAAAGTGATTAGCAACAGAGATGATCAATAAACTCCGCCTACTGGCAAGAGCTGAATGGATTTGACATAGACTTGACATATAAAAGCAAGAGACTGAAAACAGAAAACGAGAACACAAAAAGGGGGAGTCCGGTATTTGTGGGGAACAAGGCAGGGAAGTCAAAACAAGTACTTAATATGAAGCAAAAAGAACTGCCAAATTTCTATAATGATGTAAACATATTTACATAAACAAAATTAAGTATATGCATGATAACACATATAGGTGAATCTTACAAATATATCAACCCCAAAAATCATAGCACCATGAAGAATTCCAGAAAACAGTCCAGGACACTGTCAACCTCACATGGAGCTTTGAACAGTATACAGGGAGAAAGGACTGCCTATATAAATACAACAGATTACTGATCTAAATACAAATTCTATTTCAAACATCCTGCAAAAGTTGTAAAAGAACGAAGCACTTCACCTGAATGGAAGTTCAAAACGTAAATCCGCACGTTCTGCTCACCAAATCATCTAGAGTTGACATTAAATTCATCTACCAATTGACCAGAAAGCCGATTCAGTCCAAATCTTGTTAATGATATTCACAATACCTTAGAATATATTGCCTCAACAACAAAAGCAATCAACACTACTAACACATTATAACTTTAAAATACAAAACAAAAATCAGCAGGAAGCAACCAGAAACCCCTAAATAGACTACCCACGAAAAAATAAAGTTCCCCACTCTGGGAAAACATTACCAGTAAAAATCGGGCAATATGCACTCAACAGATTTGCTCAGAAATCCTCATTTATCCATTTCCGCTGCCAGCAGTAAAGGTAGACTACATCAAACAGTTACCAATTAATAAGAGAACAGATACATTTGAAAAGCCACAAGTTTCCTAAAGAAGATAAACAGAAAATTCACAAGGTCTTGAAGGATATTATAACAACTTCAAAATCCAAAGCAACATAATTAGTGATTCAAGGCCTTCTTTGCTTTAAGTGATTCAAGAGCCTTATTTCGTAATTCAATCTCAAGCTTCTTCTGGTCAGATGGAGTCTCTTCATTATCACTCCGATGAAAATCCATTCTTTCACCTCCATCCTCATCTGAAGTATAGTCATCTGTTTTACTTTTCATTTTCAGTTTCTCTGCACGCCGCTCTTCCTTTCTACGCCGTCTCTCATCACGTCTTCGACGCTTCTCCTCCTTCCGCAGTTTCCTCTCCTCCTTTTTCCTTCTCTTAGCCTCTTTCCTGTACTCTAACTCAGAATCATAGCTGGATTCTTCATCTGAAGCAACCTTTCTCTCAGATCTCTTGTGCTTTCTCTTATCCTTTCCTTCTCTTCTATGCCTACTACTTTCCTCAGAACCAGAATCACATGAAGCACTCTGTTTAACCCGAGCAACTTCTGATCTGCCATGCTTATCACTACCCTTGGAAAAACTTAAATGTGAGTGGTTCTCTGCAGACTTCTTGCTAACAACATCATATGATTCAATACGCTTCTCACCAGAAAAGGATTTCTTGTACATTGGTGACTTAAGTTGAGCGGGAGTTTCAGCACCCCTTCCAGAAGATTTATCACTGCCAAGAAAGTTTTTACACTGTAAGACAAATTTGGGCAGGGCAGACAGATTTGTAAGAATAACTGCAGTAAGCCAACCAAACTACCTCTTTATTTCTCGGCCTTTCTTGCTCAAATCAATATTATCATTATATCCCCGATATTCGGAACCTGGATGCCTTGTTGCCCTTTCAGGAGAGAATATATCCTCAGTATGAGCCTTTGCAGGTGAAACCTTCGGCTTAGTGTCAGGGGACAAATATTTCATTTTCCTTTGTGAAGACCTAGAGTTGTGATCCCTGGTATCTCTACCAAAAGCAGAGAAAAGAATAAATTAAGTAATAACAGTAAGAAGGCAATTTAACAAAGGAATTCAACTATTCAAGTACTAAAGACAAACAAGACCAAGCAGAAGATATCCAATTAATACTAAAACCTGGAATAGTATGTTTCTTCTGCTCCTTCACTTGTTTCTGGGCTATCAAGCCTGGGCCTCTGGATTGATTTTTGAGGAGGGCTCAAACTTCCCTCTTGGTTCAACATCTCCCCTCTTCGCTTCAGAGGGCTCTCATGCAGACTGAATGACCATAACAAAGTACACATAAACACCCCAATTTTACGAATGATTTGAGTTTATTAGAACATTGGTTGAGGGGACAAGAAATTACCTACTATCTTCACAGGCAGCCCTATTCCTTGCTTGCGGAGATACTGACCTGGTTGGAGACTTCTCAGGCGTGAATAATGAACCTTGTGATTTATAACGCAATAAGTTGTGATCCTTATCTCTCTGAAAATTCCTAACTGGACTTGTGGATTGACGAGCAGCAGGTGACAATTTGTGCTGTGTTCTGTAAGACAGGTAAATTATTGGTCAAGTATACTCATCAAATGCATGAATCGTTATATGATATTTCAACTTAACAGTTTTACTCATTAAATAAGATCATGCTTATCCTCTACAAAACAAAATTATCCCAAGTATCCTACTAGGCGTCGATATACCTGACTCTTCCTTCAGAAGACTGCATAGGACTTCTTGCTCGTCTTGGAGCATTTCTCCTCACAGGTGATGAAGATACATGTTGTGTAGGAGACTTGGAACTCCATTCACCTGAAGAGATAGACCTCCTTGGGGAAGGACTTGCAGACCATTTACAATCAGAAACAGGAGATCTATGCATCACAGGAGATGGAGCCCTGCGTTGTTGGGTTCTACTTCTATACCTTCGTACAGGAGAGGGGGATGGCATGAGAGAATCAGATCTTCGACGTATAGGTCTAGGTGAAATTTTGTGTATAGGTGACCTTCGTCGTTGTATGGGTGACGGTGACCAGTGTCTTCTCATGGGAGAGGGCGATCTGCGCCTTCTCACCGGAGACGGGGATCTGCGCCTTCTCACAGGAGACGGGGATCTGCGCCTTCTCGCAGGTGAGGGGGATCTGCGTCTTCTTGCATGAGAGGGTGATCTGTGTCTTCTTGCAGGAGAGGGTGACCTCTGACGAAATGGAGAACGCATTCTTCGTCTCAAAGATGGTGATCTGTAATGTGAGCAAGACCTAGATCTTCTCCTAGAATAAGATGACCTTCTCCAAGGAGATCGCCATGGTGAATGCTTCCGAGGAGGAGGAGAAATAGATTGTCTTTGTGAGGATGAAGAAATGGAGCGCCCACATGCTTCTAGCAACCTGGATGTACTTCTTGACCTTTGTCTGTCACTGAATAACAAACCTGTTAACACAATTTGAACCCCAAAAAAAAAAAAAAGACGAGAAAAAGGTACTGTAGTTTTGGGAACCAAAAGAATGCACTTATGTAATTGAGAGATGTCTTAATGAAAGAAATGGGCAGGGAATGAAACGAACACCCCCAGCTGGTCAAGTTGTATATCATGAGCGGACTTCTAACTGCTAAAAGTGACATTAAAAACAATTCTAAACGAGCAATTTAAATAAGCATACCCTGAATAACTTCGGGAATTTGAAAAAGATCTACTCATTGACCTAGAAGGTGAGTCTCTGCCAACATGTAACACCAATTTATAGCTTCAAAGATAGAGCACAGAAATACATTAAAATTTACAATTTAGTAAAAACATTACCGGTTAGGTGAATCGGAAATTGCTGGTGAGTGAGGAGATCTAGAATACCTATTACAGAGTAACAGCTAGTTATTAGTAATCCATACCTCAATTAGAAGTTGTCAGTGCTGAGTCAAATTCACAGGATCCCCACCCCCCCCCCCAAAAAAAAAACCCATTTTTCAGTTAAAGGCAATCCTGATATTCAACTTAAATGTAACCCTGACAAATTCAGATATCAATGCAAATGGTTTCAATCAAGAAGCTCCAACAAAAATGCCCAACATATGAGAAATGGCTTTGCATGACAATTTAATACTAGCACAATTCTACCCACGAGTAAGATCAAAACCTCATCCCAGTCCATGTTTCAAAATTTGACTGACTATCACCATAATAGTGCTTATAAAGGACAGTAGGACACATCATCCAATTTACCTGTTCCTTGATCTCACACCATTCCTTTTGTCAGTTTCTTTTCCATCTTGAACATGATCTACTGAATCCATGGGCTTCAAGACTTGGTCTGATCCAGTATCAGTATCCTTCGCATCAAATCCACCGTCCTACAGTAGTTTGAGGTAAAGGACAT